>CM076406.1:37589378-37686878 GCA_038363315.1 Mugilogobius chulae | reverse complement strand
ACGACAGTGACTGCCCTAACACCCCATATCTGCGATGCTCCTCGTGCGTGACTGTCAGTTAGGCTGATGTGTTACAGTTTATAAGTTGAGTTCTAATTATAACTTGTTAAGAAGAAACACATTCGATATACAGTATGTGCAAGGTTAGAGCATGCAAGTGTTCATCTTTTGTCCTGGACCAGCTCTAGAAAGTAGAACCACCAAAACAATATTAAACAGAAAACCGGCAAGCAAATTACATCAACTTTCCAACTTCCAAATATATATATAAAAAAGACATAACTAAACACTTTATTTTGTGTGTCTTGGCAGAAGATCAAACATTTTCAGAGTCTTCCTCCAAAACCCCTCTTCTGTGAAACAAACACAACAAATTCACATAATTGAAATGCACATGAGCCAGTAGTAAAAGAAAGACGTTACCCATGCAAATATGTAGACAAAATAGACCACCGCAGTGCAGCACACCACCCAGCCCACTATCAGGAGAGCAGGGAACAGTTTCTGATTCGGATCTGTTAGTCCTACATCTAGAAGAAAAGACAAAGAATGAGAGGGAGAGATGAAAAGGAGTATTATCTGTTTCTCCAGGTTCTGTTTACTCACCTCTATTGGGCACGGTCTTTCTGTTTCCTTGGCTCCTTTTGCTATGATGTTGTCGGTGCTGTGAAGATTTGGCGTCTGGATAGGCAGGCTGGAAAAACACTGGTGGAGCACAATGCAAATCCATCTTGTAATCATGAAATGCAAACAAACAAGAGCATATGACTGAGTGGAAGTGCTGGATCATTTTGGACGGTTGGCTCAAAGACTGTTCTCTGTGGACTCTTGGTGCCAGCTGTGCAGCACCCTGAGCAGCACGGCCTGAATCTCACTGGGACAGCCTGTACAGCTGAGGCCTCCAGAAGTGTCCCAGGGGAAGGAGGGTCAAAGTCACACACTGTACATATAGGGTGTATAAGATATTTCTATTATATTATGTAGTTAATATTAGGGCTGTATGTATCGTATCGGGATATATCGTGACAAACTCTTTGGCAATACGTGTATCGCTACAGGGAGACGTATTAGGTAACGCATCGGAATACATATCGGGATATTTAAACTCATATTTTACACTTTTGAACCTGGCTACATATTTGCAAGATCTAGCATCTAACATAAAAAACAGTGTGAAAATACAATATAATGCTTCTGCCATTTGTTATCCTAACATAATCATATTTTTACACTGATTTTAGAGACGGTTGTGCTCAAAAACTTTTTTTTTTTTTTTTTTTTCTACATTGTGGATAAAAAATAAATATCAATGTACAGTATTTTTTCTGCATGGTTAAAATTACCTACCTCATTTAACTCCTTCAAACTTCCCTGAAAAATAAATATTGGGTTGTACAGTGAAAACATGACAGGAGGAAGCACTGTCCCCTGTGGAGAACCACAAACAGAACTAATATCTTTTTGTAACACACATTGATGTCTCAGATAAAAAATGTTCAGTTCATTATTTCTAAAACCACTCACATCTTTTTTTTTTTCTTTGGATGTTAGCAGCAGAGAAAGGTGAGGAAAAAAGAAAATGAGCTGGTAAAGAGTACAACTATAAAATAACTGGGATAAACAAGTACATTACTTTTTTAATTCTAAGTTGCTGAGAAGAAAAACAATCAGAATGCAAATGTATACAAACATTCTGCTACTTTTTACCACTGCAAAAAAAAAAAACACAGCCAAGAGGGAGAAAGAAGGAGAGACTTTGTTAGAAGAAGAGTGGGGGAAAGAGAGATCAGATGGTCTGAAAAGTGGACTCAGGGCAGACTGAAGGAGGAGAGGAGAGTGCACTCGTGGAGTAATTGGATGAGCCCTTGTTAGAGACAGGCCTAGTCTGGAGATGACAGTTCTGCCCACCCACCATCTCAGCACCTCTCATCATGAATAGGTCTTCCTAATGTTCACCCTGATAATTGTGTACCAAACACCCTCGCACTTCCACGAATAGTACAGAACCAAGGTCACACAAGAGGGGTGAAAGCTCGTGTTATTTCAATAATGACAGTAAACTATCCATGTTTACTGTCAAAGATTTTCTTTCTGGTATGCAATAAACTGTTCTCAAAATGTTCTTTTTTAAATCCAAGATATACAAAAGTTTCTACAAATGAACTTCTTATTGTCTCTGTAAATAATCATCACTTCTTTCTTCTTCCTACCCATTTTCCGCCTTGGCAACCAAACGTAGATCAAACAGAATCTTGCTTGATGTTAAGGTTGCAAAGTCCCTCTGTAGACTCTTATCTCATGCTTGAGTTCCCCTTTTAATCCATGTTTACGAATTCACTGAGCGTGTTATGTGCCATGCTCTCATAAGCCGACTAATCAATGCTCTTTTAACTGTCACTGCATTCCTATTTCCAAGTGGTTCATCCTGTACTTTGCTCTCCTCATAACATACTGAAAATGACACAGATGTGAATTTTTAGCCTGAAATAAAGGCTTATTTAGTATCCGGTTGGACCTGTACATAGAGATGCCATTGCCAAGCTCACCTGTTCTGATTTATGAATGCAATTTTTAACAGAATTGATTCATTATGACCCTCTATTCTTCTCGGGCATCCAGCATTGGACAAATATATTTTTTCATATTTGTTTACATTATTTTACTGAAATGAAATTTACAAGTTTCAGTCAGTTGGATTTCACGTATGCAGTGTTTTTTCAAGATATTTATTTATATTGATCAGTAACTTACTTTATTTATGTTAAACAGACAATAAATTGACTTCCTGTTCAAAGCCCCATCTCTTCCTTGTAAAACTGAAATGTATAAGCAACAGATTTTGTTGCAAAGTTGCTGCAAACATTTTTGAACCTTACATTTTAGCTAAAAATCTGGATTTTATGAGTAATTACAAGTAAATACAGACTATTGAAAGTAGATCAAAACAGCACTTTTTTGAGCACTCTAGCATCGGGACAATGCAAGATTTCCCAAACAAGCATGAATCATTCCAAAAATAACTATTGATGAGAGAAGACAGTATGAATGTACATGGTTAAAAACTCAAAAAAGTGGATTTTGCATAAGTTTCTTTTATAAAACATATCTTAACATATCTTAAAGTCAAAGCATTGATATGACATTTCAGACTTTTTTAACCGACATTAGTTTATTTTTCCTCGAGTTAATATGGAAAACTTGCCTTGTTTGCTGCCCCTGCATCAGTTCATAGCAGAAATAGACACAGAAAAGCTTGAAATGGTCTTGTTTGAAGCTGAAGCAGATAAACTCCCCATGTGACGTTTTTTAAGTTAGGTTTCTGTTGAGAATGAGGGTTTAATGAAGCCATGGTAGCTAATGCTTCTGAAGAACATTCCGCTGTCTTATTATTGTTTCTTATAGGAAATGACCAGCATTTGCTCTGTTGTAGCAGAATCCTGACAGCATGGTAATATATATATTCAGAGAGGGTGGGGTATTATTGCATTTCATGAATAATCTAAAGCAGCATTTGGCAGGGACTCACATTGCAGACAACACAACATTGTGACTGGCAAAAGCACCTGAGAATAAGTCATAAATCAACCATTGTGTCAGTTCAAGATCATTATCTCTTTTCTCAAAAGCAGAGAAACAATATAGCCCACACATAGTGCACACAGCTCCTTGCTACGTCGCTCAGATGTACATTATAAAAGTATATATTGCAGTAGTTGAAGTATCTAACATAAAGAAAGAGTAACTACAAATGCTTAATGTCAAAACAGTATTAGTATAATAAGTTCTATTTGTGTAAGATCACAACATTCCAGGCCAGTACATTTTACAGATAGGTGGCAGGTAATATAAATTGTATGTATTATTATATATATATATTTTTTTTTTTAACAATGACAAAATCACATTTTAGATTAGGGACAGTTTGAGTCACTGCTTAGTGTCAAGATGAAAGATGTCAAAATGATTAGTTACTTCTTTTTAATGGAATATTTTTAATCTAATGAAAGAACATCAATAACTATTAAAATGTTAAGTATTTTCATTGTTAGGGAAAAAATGACTACAAATGCATTTGCTGGAGTCAGTCTAGTAGCAGGTAACCCTAGCCCTCTAATTGTTGTTGTACAAGGCTTCCATCTGGTGGCTAAAAATACAAAGTGCAGGTCTTTTTAATATTTTTCAGAGGCCTTGGACATCAAATACTTCTTGGTGTTCTTCTCTGGTCTCAGTAAAATGATATAACATTTGGGGGCAAAGATACATCCCAGTAGTCCATAACTAGAGGCCAAAATGGCGAAGACCTCAGTGACTGTGGAGAACTTCCCTGGAGAGCTGATGTAGGCCGGCACAAAGGCTACCCACACAGCACAGAATATGAGCATGCTGAAGGTGATGAGACGGGCCTCGTTGAAGTTTCCGGGGAGTTTTCGAGCCAGAAAAGCCAAAAGCAGGCAGAGGCAGGCTAACAGGCCGATGTACCCCAAAACCAGGCCAAAGGCCACAGCAGAGCCCTCCTCACACAGCAGGATGACAATGGCACTCTCCCTAGGCATCAGGCGACGGGGTCTGGGGGGAGCGACCACCAGCCACACCGTGCAAATGATCACCTACACCAACAATGCAAAGAATATATGCATTGTGTGTGTGTAAACAAATGTACATCACAAAAAATATTAATAATTTTATGGCTACACCACATACATCCCACACACATATTCAACACACCCTCCACACACTCGATTACTATTTTTTTTTATTTTTTGTTCAGGCATGTCCATGTAGCTACTGTGACTGTTGAATGTGTTGTCTCTGTACTTTTTTGTTTTGTCTAATTCATGAAAAGGTAAAATAGACTTATTGTTATAATATTCAAACAAACAAACAAACAAACAAACAAACAAACAAACAAACAAACAAACAAACAAACAAACAAACAAACACAATAGCCAACCTTTGGATTTAAAATCTAGTCTTTCTATACCAGAGAGTCCACTCATGTCCCATATTGCATTCAACTTGGAATCTCTAACCAAAGTAGCAAGTCAGAGCTGTTAAAGGTTAACCCTGACACAGAAAGGTTTTGTTTTAGCAGTAAAAACACACCAGCAACTGAACAGCTGCAAGATAGGAAATATGGTGACCTATCACTTTATGAGTCTCTGAAGAAAAAAAAAGTCAAAACTGTTATAATGAGCATGTTTTAATGGATTTCTTAGGTAAATATGTTACAAAAAGCCAAAGCATTTTAGTTAAAGCTCTGTAGCAACATTCTTTTTAGGTTTAAGAAGTAAGTCTTAATCTACCCCAAGCCCCAATTCTAAACGTAACCATTTTAGTAACTTGACGCCTAAACTTACTCTTTAAACCCAAAGAAAATGTTGTCTATATCATGGCTTTTTGTAACATATTGACGTAAAAAGGCATACATTGTGCTCATTATATGTTTGTTTTTTGAAGTTTTGTTGTACATCTACCAGTCTGTGTTATTATTTTATATATTAAAAAAAAAAAAAAAAAGTTTATTGAGGACTATTCTGACATTGTTAGCAACAGTAGTTGCTAAACCTGAACCAAACTTTTGCTCATTAAGATTTAAATGTTTGTTCAGCAATAATTTATCTGTAAGATATCTTTTGACTCGGCATACTGGGAGTATCATAGTCACTTTTATTAAAAAAAACAAAAAAACAAAAAAAAAAAACATGGTGGACTCTCCATCAGAAAAGTTGTAACATTTTGCCATCCTAATATCCTAAGGAATTGTAATAAAACCAATGTAAAAGGTATTCTTACTTGGACCAGAGTACAAAAAGCAATGATTGCCTTCTGTTTTGCTGGGCCAAACCATTTGATCATGTTGCTGCCTGGAAGTGTGGCCCTGAAGGCAATTAGCACCACTATGGTCTTGCCCAGAATGCAGGAGATACAGAGGACAAAGGTGATACCGAACGCGGTGTGGCGCAGCATGCAGGACCACTGAGTGGGCTTACCAATGAAAGTGAGAGAGCACAGAAAACACAGGGTCAGAGAGAAGAGCAGCAGGAAGCTCAAATCAGAGTTGTTTGCTTTAACTATTGGCGTGTTTCTATGCCAGGAGAATATGAAGATCACAACGCAGGTGAAGAAAGAACCAACAAGAGAAATAGCCATAAGTGTGATTCCCATGGTGTCACTGAAGGACACAAACTCCACTTCTTTAGTAATACACTCTGTTCGCTCTTCGTTGGACCAGAATTCAGGGAGGCAGCGCACACACTCTATGGCATCTGGAGGAGAGAAGGTGAAAGTGGATGTGACGTAAAGGGCACAGAAACAGGGTACTGAGATCATACTGTTTAATGGCTAGGCTGGCTGCTCTCACCGGTCTGATTGCTAATCTCCCCAGCTGTACAAACCACACAATCATGGCAGCAGATAGGGAAGTTGAGTTTGATTGCCTTGCGGGTGCCGGGAGGACAAATGCTGCTGCATACTGACAAGGGCACCTCAGGAGAGAGCAAGGGTGCTAATCTACATCCCAAGTGAATCATATGTGCATTCAAACAAAATATGAATCCTTACATTAGTCTGGTTTTCATTCCAAACAATATTGCCACGTTGAATCTGAAGTTTTCCAGTAGTTTTAGTTTCATCAAACTTTCCAATTGTGACATATTCCATTTCTCCATTAGAATTAAGCTGCCAGTTAACCAAGTCGTACACAGCAGCAGGGTCTCCGTTTTTGTCAAATTTGATTTCATCTCCAAAGGCTGTGGAGTATTTTATTTGCTTTAGATAATGAAGAAGCTACATAAAAAGAAGAAAACACAAAGTTATTGAATGGTAAGCCAAAGTTCTTTTTTGTTCTTTTTCATGTACTTTCTAAATAATTATTAATACCAAACAAATAACATTTGTAAGCATGTTGCACCAACTTTCGTACTGGAATATGTACAGTACTTCTTTCACAAAACCCTACATCTTCCACACACACACACAAAAAAAATTTAAGTCACAAATGTCCATGCCCATTATCTTTTCAAACTTACTTCGTGCATGACTATATGGCTTTTTGGGATGAGTTTATTTCATCATTGAGACTGTAAAAGCAGTTCTAAAGTTATTGTTTAAGAATTAGGTATACTCCTTTACCTGCCAACTTTGAATGTTGTCAATATCTGGACATGTGTTCAGATCAAATGGTCCGCTGCCATTCTCACAGTCTCGCATAGCTTTCAGCGCAGTAGCAATAGCATAGACAGCTTTGTACACATTATAGGAAATCCTTAATTGAGACACATCCGAGTATATATTTTCAACACTTTTTAAATCCTCCTTTCCAGTACATGGAGGTTTTATTTCAGTGTCGTTTTCTTTTTTCAGAAGTCCAAATTGACATTGAAATACTTCTTCCCAAAACGGAACAAGAAATGGTTTTGATTGAAATCAGATTTGGACGGGTCAAGGCGAAGTAGAAAATCTCTCAGTTCAGGTATCTCTGCTCTTCTGATCGCAAACCCCATTGAACCTTGGAGTATTTGGTGAAATTTTTTCGGAGTGGACAGGACAGCAGCGGTGCTCCATGCTTCACTAGCGAGCCATTGTATTCCAGTGAGTCCATTCCTGTATTTTAATAACATATTTTTGAAGTCGGCTATAAATTAAATTCCAAAATAGGAAACAACATTTACCTCAGTGCACCATCAAATAAAGCTTCTGCATCTTGTTCAACAGCAAATACCAGAATGACTTTGGCCCTTGATGAGTGGATTTTGGAAATTATACTTGAGATTTTCTCATGTGTGGGGATTTTAGGTATGATCTCATGTAGAGCAACACATGCTCCCAACTTTTGAACCTTAGCAGAGATTAAAAATAACAGCATTAGAATAGTTGTTGCATCTTATTAGGCTAAAACATGGTTTGTCCTACTTCTTCAGCAAAAATGTTGGCTCCACCACGTCCATAAGCATCGTCGCCTGCTATAACACCAACCCAGGTCCAGCCAAAATACTTTACCAGCTGAGCCAATGCATCCACCTGGAAGATAAAAACGTAGAGATTGTATTTTATTTAAACACATTTATACTTTTCTACTGCTGAAACCAGCAAGATGCAAATTGACCAGGCAACAAATGATTATAACATCCATCTACAATTACTTACAACTGAACCACCTATCCATTAAAAAAACACGATGGCCTGAAACTTACCTGAAAGAAATCACTGGGCATTGTTCTTAAAAAACCTGGAAACTCCTTTTTATCACTGAGACAGGCACAGCTTGAGAAATAGCTTACCTGAAACAGAGGTAGTCAAAAGAGTCACATGAATATATTAGTCGGCCTAAGTTAGCACAATTAAATGTATAGTAAGTCATTTTCAAAGTCACAGAAGTATACTACACTGTACTCAAGTCATCCATTTCCGGAAAACACCAAAGACCAATCACAAAGAGCATAACCTATTGTTGGATCAGGAAAGGTGCTTATCAGATTAAAAGTAGAAATGATTACAGGCTATAAATCAAAATGAGGGGGAATACTGACTTTCTTATATCCAGTTCTAAAACTTTGCACTGCAGATGAAGCTGTTGCTCTTACTGCTCTGAGTAGGAAACAGGGCCAAATGCAGTTTAAATCAACTGATGGGGTAGATCACAGTAACACAACCACTGACTATAAGAAGTCTAATCTGACTATAAGAATTCTAAAAGTAAATTATACAATATACAATTTCAAAGATTTTTGTAACCTGTGGCACATAGAAAGCTCCCAAAAAACGAGCCACGACTAGAGACTGGGTGGATCCTCCATCTCCAATCACCACAGGCACGACCCCCCTGCAACCTTTGACCTCTGCTGGATCCTGGGCCTCATCTTTTCTGCCCATTAACTCCATGGCGGCTTTCAGTGCCTGGTGAGGAGTGCTGCATGAATCGTAGATCTTGTATCCTAGAGAGATATTTGGGAGGAGAGTTCCCTGCTTGTTAATTTTCTCAATGGCAAAAATCATTGTCTGCATCCAACGGAAGGTGCGGAAGTTGAACCTGAAAAAATATTTCATATTTCATAACAAACTTATTTAGAACTGGAAAACTAAAGTAACTTACCGTTTGCACTGCGCTGGCATTGGTGCAGACTGAAATGAGAGGCCTGGCTCCAGAACCGTGTCATGCAAAGAGAACAGTCCTCCCAGCACAATGTCCCCTTCTTTTTGCAACACTGGCAGTGACATAGAGCTGGGGATTATTTTACACACTTCTTCTGATTTTTGCTGGAATGAACTGTGGAAGAAAACACCCACAACGAGAGCCACAAGCTTTGCTGATTTGGTTTTAGAAGCCATTTGAACTCTATCTAAATAAATAAAAAGAGATCAGGGGCAGTAGCCTGCGTCCATACTGTGTAGAGTAGTGTATGCAAAGTGCACAGGGTATCTTATATACTTGCACTTATTGGAGCTGTCACTCTGAACTTGTTCCCCTTCACCTGATCGGTGGAAAATGGCCGCCTGTTTCCCACTTGCAACAACAATAACATGGATGAGTGAATGAACACTTGATCTAAATGGGAATAAGCACTGGTGAGGTTGTTTCTCTGCAGCATGCATGACTTGGCCTGACAGACTGTTTAGTGGTGTCAGAAGACAGAGGCTACCTATAGTTTTCAACACACATGAGTATACATGTTGGGCTCTGCCATCTTTTGTAAGATTGGCTTTAGCAACTCTGCCATTTTTAATTGTAATACAACTAAAACAGCTAGTTTAACAAAACCATGCTTTTCAGTTTTAGTGGCCTTCAGTGTTTAGCAATAATATAATATAGATAGACTTTGAATTGTTTGCAAAATTGTTACATTATAAAAGTTGTAACGTGAAAAGCTCATAAAAAATGTTCAGTTCATTATGATTGACAGAAGCTCAGAAGCAGGATCACACCAACTTTCTCAACAGGAAACCACTCCTCGCTCACCTTCTCCACCACACCTTGATTTACCCAGAAGCCCTCTAATCCTGGTCTGACCCAGAAACACTGTCTCAGATCTCTCAACTATTCATCATTAATACAATTCTTATTGGCATTCTTGTTGTGGTGTGGTCATTTAGTGAGTAGATTTTACATAATATGTCTTCTTTAATGAGACAGATTTTGGCCTGTCTTGGTGCCCAGTTTTACCTGCCAGATGTGAATAAATTAAGTTGTAACTAACCCATAATGTAGAAAAGAAGATTGAGCTTTCTCACAACCAAGAAACAATGAAACAAACTAACCTAAACAGAAAAAAAAAATCTATATCCCAGACTATCGTAGACTTTCTCAATGTGTTTCACAAGTATTCAACGAAACAGAAAGGACAAATAAAGAACGCAATGTCTTTTCAAGGAGAGTTCAAGGAGAGCTTACACAATCTGTATAATTTCTTATATGAAAAAAATCTAGAAGCCACTCTGATTAACTTTAGGCTTTACACTCCTCTTTGATTTGTTCTGACCTCGATGACCAAACTGCTCTCTTTATTTGATATGGATTTTGCTTTATAACAAAAGCCAAGTATTTTTTGTCCTCTAATCTTCACTACACTGTAATTTATCTTTTTACTGTAATGACTTTACAATTTGTCTGTGGAGAGTGATGAATACATTTCATTTTTAATAATAAAATTGATATTTAATACTATGCATTTATGATGAAGGGATATTATCACTTCTTCTTAAAGTTACTCACACAGGACAAAGAGGATGTTTGTTTATCCCTCGTGAGAAGTTGCAACATTGTGTTTCCATAAACCTGTTGACAAAGATTTCCCAGTTGGACCTGAATGGAGCAAAGGGCTGAGCGGGCAAGCAACAACAAGCAAGTGTTTCCAATAAGACAGCTGACATCTGGGATCAGGCTCACAACACCAGCTGTGACACTGAGCAGCTCCGCCAAATCAATTAACAAACTTCACAAAGTTAGGTGATGGAAAAACTTACTCTTAAGTTGAATGTTTCAAAGGAAAACCCAACCATTAAACTGAAAAATTACAAAAGTTAATAACATTTCTTTTACAAAAATATAGATAACATTTTAAAAATATAGGTAACATCACACTGACAGTATTAATAATTAATTAATTGTTCCACTAAAATAAGTTAGTGCTCCTTGAAACTAAAGTTAATTAGGAACATTGTGAAGAAAAGTCAAATCCACATTTTCAACTTTTAACTAATTTAAACTTTAAATCATTTTGTTGGTTTGTTTTTATCTTGGATGTTAAAAAGATTTAAATTATAAAAGGTGAAATGAAATAGTGTTTGTGGTCAAGATGAACGCCACAGTTTTAACATGCAATAATGGAAGTTAAGTGATAATAATGTAAATGATGATGTTCAGAAGTAATGATTTTAATAATATGGATGAAAACTACATACACTTAAGAGCCCAAATTATTTTTGACCTGAAACTGAGTACTTCAGTGTGTGCTGCCCCCGTCTGTTTACAAAAGAAAGTGCACTCAATGCACAAAACACATTTTTAGTTTATTTATGTATTGAATATAGGTTGCTTTGAAAAAGTCTATAATAATACGTCCTTAGATCATTTTACTAACAGTTATTTTGATGATAAAAAACATCTTCATCATCTAAAACCTGGTGTTTATTTTGTAATAAGTTTGACTGAGGTGCTCCAAGTTCATTATAAAGACAAAACTGCAAACAAGTTTCTAGAGTTCAAACTCAGCTTAAGACACACATATGTATAGGCTGTAGGCTATTTCAGCTAATTATAGTTTTGCCCCTGAAAGTAATTTTCTATTATTTTTTATTTTATATTATTAATGTTTCAGTACAAATATTTTGGCATTTGTTGTTGTGTCTTGCTAAAGCTGAAGGCTGTGTTGGCCGAAACATGTACACTTTAATAGTTGTTTGCAAAGATGGAACAATTTTCTTAAATAAATAGCATTGCTTGTCCTTTGTTGTTTAATTTCACATCACATGCTTCGATCTTCAACAACATTCAACACAATCCTCAACCCTGCACTTTGCCATAAAAACAGTCCAAGAAGTAATTTAACAACTGTTTAATAAGATAAACCTGTTCTGTTACATTATAAATTACAATCTATTTGTATATTTATGTTAGCTTCCCCACATTCGTATTGAATGTTATTGTTCTGTGATATCATTTGAATCACAGCAATGCAATAATGAGTTTTGTGACCGTATATTAGTCACACTCTATTGGACATGAATAGGCTACTGTAATTACATGTTTTACTGCACTGTATTTACATAGTGTTTTTGAGTGTCTGTTATTTTCTACTTCCTACATAATCAAATATTTTTAAGTCCAAGGTGCATTTAGGAGCTGCATGACATTGGGCATATTGGGATTTGACAAAAGGCAAATGGGTCATAAGCAATACTTTTTTTTTTTTTTAGCATATTGTGCCTTTTTTTCTTGAACTTCAGTACTTTTGACACTTCTCCATTCTAACATAAAACTTTCTTGCTGTTGTTCTGTCGGATGATGCAAGCGCTTTGACTAGTAAACACTGTGTATAGATGAAAAACACTAGAGGGAGTTGTAGATGTTTGTTCAGAGACTGTTAGAGGTGTTGTTGAGTCCTGAGGCACTGCAGACATGTTCCTGCTGAAGCAACTCCCGTGAGAAAGACTTCACCGCTTCATAAACTAACAGCCTCACCAGTAACACAAACAATAATTCTTTATAATTACAGTGTGTCTACAGAGGGGTTTCATAAACAGTCCTTTAGCTCCAAGTATCAAAAACATCAAATTAAATGTCTCACAGTCCACTGCACCGACTAATAAGCTGTTTTGGTAATGCAGTACTTTGTTTGCATGAGCTGTCAAAAGTAGAGATTTAATTTTGATATGACTGACTGGCATTAATGGCGCAGTCAATCAAATGCTAAAGTTAAAGTCCAGCATTTAAAACTGAATACTAATTGCTTTAATTTGACAGTGATGCATCATTTGTTTTGGTGAATCGTGTTAGCTAGTCTTTGGAATGCTGCTGTCATTGTTGTTATAGTTCTTTAAATACAAGGCAGTGTCTACAGTGTACTGTATCTTCTAGAAATGTCAAAGAAAACTATTTAAGTGACACTAACATGCAGGACTATTAATGTATGAATTTACAAATCTATTTATTTAATTTTTTTTTTAAATTAACAATATAATTTAAAAAGTTTGAACTACATACAAGCATACATACTTACAAGCTACAGCTTGTTAATGTCTGATCTTGTTTAATCTCAAAAGCTGATGCCTGGCCTGGTCAGCACTACAAACATACATGCATACGTGTATATATACATACATACATACATACACATGCATACATGTATACATGTATACATATACATACATACATACATACATACATACATACATACATACTTGTTTTTCTATCTTAGTGAGGACTTTCATAGGCATAATGTATTACCCAGCCCCTTACCCTAACCCTAACCATCCAAACTAACCCCCTAGCCCTAACCCTAGCCCTAAACCTAACCTTAACCCAATTCTAACCCTAACTCTAAATCCTCATCTTGACCCTCAAACAGGCCAAAACAGGCCCTTCGCAAAGTGAGGACCGGCCAAAATGTCCTCACTTCCCAAAAATGTCCTCACTCTGTTGGTTAAGATGCAAAAACAAGTACATACATACATACATACACATGCATACAAACATACATGTATACATACATACATAAATGCACATATACTGTACATGTTCACACAAATCAAAACACTGACAAAAGTTTGACTGAAAAGTCAAGTACTTTGGATTGGTCAGAAGTTGTGATGCAAATTATCTGGCCTCACAAAATAGTATAAAAAGTTGTGACAAGTAAATGATTTTGGACAAACCATGTCACTGGTACCACTGACGTTAGTGTTGATCCAGGCATGGGGCAGTGCCCAGGGACAGGAGTCTCTCTGTAAGATCATAGATAATCCTGAGTTACCTCTTCTGTCCAAACCTGGAGATGTCATTATCGGTGGAGCATTCTCAATACATAGCCAAGTGTCGCAACATCCACTTCTGTTCACCCAAAAACCTACTGACCTGATTTGCTCAAGGTAATTTTATGCAGTTAGTTTATAGTCTTTTCTTCTTGTGTACAAGAATCTTGTAATATGTGCAAGTTGTATAATGTAGAATTGTATAATTAAACAATAGGTTTGTTTATTTATTGTGTGTACATTTTAAAATCATATTCTATTTTGCTATATGTACTGTTCCAGTGTCAATCTTAGAGAGTTCCGGTTTGCTCAGACCATGATATTTGCCATTGAGGAAATCAACAAAAATGGCCTTCTCCCAAACATTTCCATTGGTTATCGGATTTATGACAACTGCGGCTCCACTCTGAAATCTATGCGGAGTGTAATGAGCCTGATGAATGGGGAGGAAGTGGAGGACAACGGGACATGCTCAGGTCAATCCTCTGTCCATGCTGTTATCGGAGAGTCTGAGTCATCCTCTACTGTGATCTTGTCCCGCACCACAGGCCCGTTTCAGCTGCCCGTGGTGAGGTCACCATTTTACTGTGAATACATGTTGTACATAGGGCTCACCAAGCATGTCATTGTTAATAGGACAATGGAAACTATATTCCTGTATTTATTAAATCTTTAGGCACAAGGCCAAGGTTGTGAAATTGAAATTAAAATTCCATATAGCGACTTGAAATTTTAGAATCCAAACTGATATCTCTCCTTATTTGATACAGAATTGGATCTGGAAATGTCTAAGCTACTGAAATGGAGAATCTGAAGTCTGGAGATAGAGAGGCTATGACTTAATGCAAAATTACTACTTTGGAATTCAAAAGATGAAAACATTTGAAGTTATGAATTAACAAAAAAATATTTGTAATATTTGTTTAATCAATGTAGTATTTGCTTCAATATGTGTAGACTTATAAAGCGAGAGGCAGGGATAAGGCTTTACCATATAAATACTTTATAAATATACATACATACACACACATAATACATTTCAATGTCACATTGGCTTTGACAGAGGCTTTGAATAAACTTTTATTTTGTTCATTTGCAAGGTTAACTCTTTACACTGTTCTCCTGCTTCATTTTCTTTTGTGTTTCCAGATCAGTCACTCATCTACTTGTGAATGCCTTAGCAATAGGAAAGAGTACCCATCTTTCTTCCGGACAATCGCCAGTGACCTCCACCAAAGCCGTGCTCTGGCTTACCTGGTCAAGCACTTTGGCTGGACGTGGGTCGGCGCAGTAAACAGTGACAGTGAGTACGGAAACAATGGAATGGCCATTTTTCTTGCTGCCGCACAGGAAGAAGAAATCTGTGTTGAATATTCTGAGAAATTCCACAGAACTGAACCAGAGAAGTTGAGGAAAGTGGTAGAAGTTGTAAGGAAAGGCACTGCAAAAGTCATTGTTGGCTTTCTCTCACATGTGGAAATGAATGCATTCTTAAAAGAAATGAGTTTGCAAAATGTGACAGGCCTGCAGTTCATTGGTGTGGAGAGCTGGATGACAGCTGATAGCCTTATTACACCTACCAGCTTTAGCGTTCTGGGGGGCGCTCTAGGATTTGCTGTACCTAAAGCAAACATCACGGGCCATGATAGTTTTCTACTCAGAGATTACTGGAGGGCAGACATAATGTGCAGATATGAACAAGGAAATGGGATGGAACTCGCAAAATGTAACGAGAGCCATTTTCTTTACAAACTAAAAGACTATGTGGATGATGTGGCAGAGCTGAGGTACTCCACAAACATCTACAAAGCCGTCTTTGCTGTGGCTCATTCTCTGCTCAGCTTACTCGAGTGTTTTGACCATCAAGGTTGTGACAAGACTGTTGCTATCACACCGGGCGAGGTAAGCATGTTTATGGCATGCTGCATTGACTTTTGGTGATACAAATAGCTTTATTAAAAAATATTTAAAACCCATAATTGTTTTCTATACAGGTTGTCAGATCTCTGAAGACAGTGAATTTTACCATCAAAAATGGAGACCAAGTGTGGTTTGATAGCACTGGGGCTGCTGTGGCTCAGTATGAGGTCATAAACTGGCAGCATGGACCAAATGGATCCATTGAGTTTAAACCTGTTGGATATTATGATGCCTCTTTGCCTCCAGGACAGAGGTTTGCTCTGAAGACTGAGGAAATAACATGGCCAGAAGAAAGGCAACAGGCAAGCGTTACAAAACAAATACCCTTTTCCAAATTGGTTTTGCAGGATGATTATTCATGGTGCATAATCCAACAATGAAGCTTCGAGATCATTTAAAAAATCTATATATAAAAAAAAATCCAACTACAAAATTAGTTTAGCTACAAAATTAAGACATGCTAAAATGGACAGAAAGTCAGTATTTCTGTAAATTAATATGAAAGCTCATCTCAAACTCCTCAAACCACACAAACCATATTTGCAAAGATTTGTTCTTCTCTCAGAAATCAAATAACTAACAATTAAAACAGTAAACTAGTTAACTTTTTTGTTTGTTTGTTTTTTCCGCAAAAAATGACACTGTGATTACAAAACTTTATGACAAAATCAGATCACTGTGCATTTGCATGTGCTGAAGAATTTGTGAGCGGTAGGAATACATTTAACAGATTTATTACTTCCAATATTAAAATATATGTTGAGTATACTGCATATTAATATACTGTATACTCAACATTTAATCTTCTGAATTTACTAACTGACTCAACTCAAAATAATCAAGCAAATGTTGAAAACTTTTTTATTTCATTTATTTGACTTCACTCAATTGTCACAGAGCATTTTTTGCAAACTTTTACTGAGTGAGCTTAAGCCATTATTTTAACTTACAAAACCGACTTGGCCCCAAAGACCTTAAATGTGTGTCTTTTCTACAGGTCCCAGTGTCACAGTGTAGTGAAAGTTGCCATCCTGGAACTCACAAAGTTTTGCAGAAAGGGAAGCCTATTTGTTGCTATGACTGCAGCGAGTGTCCAGAAGGAGAGATAAGTAACACCACAGGTACAATGACCACATCTGACCTGAAATACATCAACATAAGAAGTGGATTTGTTTTCCAACCATTGTGTCTCCTCTTGATGTTTGTAAAGTGCTATTTCTTTACGTCGTAACTTACTTCTCTTTACAGATTCTAATGGGTGCTTTAAGTGTCCTGAAGAATATTGGTCCAATGAAAACAAAACTATGTGTGTTATCAAAAATATTGAGTATCTCTCTTTCAGTGATGTAATGTGCAAAATAATTGTGTTTTTCACTGTGTTGGGTGCAATGCTAACAACATCAACAGCCATTTTGTTTTTCTTCCACAAAGACACTCCGTTAGTAAAAGCAAATAACTCTGAGCTGAGCTTCCTGCTGCTCTTCTCCCTGACCCTGTGTTTCCTGTGCTCTCTCACCTTCATCGGTCGTCCCTCTGAGTGGTCCTGCATGCTGCGCCACACTGCGTTTGGCATCACCTTTGTCCTCTGTATCTCTTGTGTTCTGGGGAAGACTATAGTGGTGCTGATGGCCTTCAGAGCCACACTTCCAGGCAGTAATGTTATGAAATGGTTTGGGCCTCTTCAGCAGAGACTCAGTGTTCTGGCTTTTACACTTGTACAGGTTGTAATCTGTATCTTGTGGTTAACAATAAACCCTCCCATCCCTTTTAAAAATATGAGTCATTACAAAGAAAAGATTATACTTGAGTGTGCACTAGGATCACCAATTGGTTTCTGGGCAGTTCTTGGATACATAGGCCTGTTAGCTTTGTTGTGCTTTGTATTGGCGTTCTTGGCTCGTAAACTTCCTGATAACTTTAATGAGGCCAAGTTCATCACGTTCAGCATGTTGATCTTCTGTGCAGTGTGGATCACTTTTATACCAGCTTATGTGAGCTCTCCAGGAAAGTTCACTGTCGCTGTGGAAATATTTGCTATTCTGGCGTCAAGTTATGGGTTGTTGTTTTGCATTTTTGCACCAAAATGCCATATAATTGTTTTTAAACCTGAACTGAATACAAAGAAATTTCTGATGGGTAAAGCATGACATGAGGCACCTAAGTTTCTAACCCGGCTAGCCAGATGGATTCCCTTTCTATATCTGTGAATTCACAAACTCACGAGAACCCCTTCTGGCCCTCTAGCTAGCTCGATTAGTTTTGAGTACAAACCAGGAGTTTAACGTTCCAATCACATTGCAGAAGAGGCATGGGGGAAAGTCAGCAAAGACAGCAGCAAGTAGCGCCTGAATCAAGCAAAACAAAGATGGCAGCTCCCATGGATGTATACGTTTCTGTTGCTATTGGTTCTGTTTCTGCTAAAATACTCGTGTGTAATACTTGTTCTATCCCACGTGCACTTTGGATACACCATTACAAACTAAGGTAAACCCAATCAGTTCGAAGGATTTCATTAAGCGCCCCACCATTTCCCAAACACTTTAACCTTTTGACACATTTTAATAGCACAAGTTTAGAATATGTTTGCTGGACTAAAATTAAAGCTTAGGTTGTTGAACTACTTTCTTACAATCTTTATGATGAAGACAGGGTTTAGAGCTCTACTTTTGTCACTTTCATTGGACAAAACTGAATCTTTTAATATGAGGAAAAAGTAGTTGGATACCCCACTTTTAAAGGCACTATCCTATATGACAGTGGTTCCCAACCTTTTTCCTCGAAGCCCCCCTTGGCTGAACGAGAGACTTGTCGAGCCCCCCTGTTTAAACCAGTGGCCTCTAAATTGTTATTGTATGATGAAAATTAGAATTAAAAACATTTATTTCAGCCAAATAAACAACTATTGTGGTGTTTTGGTGCTAAGATTTGTGTTTTTTACTAATAAAGTTTAAATTATTCAATCTGACCAGGCAAAGCTCTGGGGACTCCCTGGAATCTCAGGCGCCCCCCAGGTTGGGAACCACTGCTATATGACACCATGTAACTTTTTGTAGGTGGAAAATCAACTGCACAATTACATGGAAATAGAAAGTTATAATTAATGCAGTAGAATGTTTTTCATGAGAATAAATATGCTAAAATGTGATTCTTTTTATTATTATTTTTTTTTACTATGCAAGCTCACTCAAAGTAAGAAGATAGCAACACCTAAATATTAGCTAAAAAGTTACACTGTGTGGATCTTAAAAAAAAGAGACAAACAAATGATCAGTTAAAATGAGTTTTTCCCCAGCAAAGATGTTGTTGATGTATCTTTTGAGGTAAAAAATAGCTCACAATCCCATCTACTGTACATTTAAATATAGATTGTTTGACCACTAAAGTCCAGTAAGTTAACTGTTTTAATGTTGTTAGCATTGCGGCTAATTGTCATTAGCATGCTGATGCAGCTGTTGTAACTTTACTGAAGTAAAAAGCTACCAATTGTTTTTGTAAAACTGTTAGTAAAAAAAAAACTTCCCACTTGGAAGACTCATGAAGTTATTGAGTAGGATGTTGTATGTTCACTTGTTTCCTTTGAGAATGTGCAAATAAGCAACACCCTGATTTGTGCTTGAACATCATCAGCTACTATAAATATCACTGAACTCCTCTCTGGGTCTCACACTTTTCAGCTTGTGAAATGTTATAATGCCAGTGAACATAAGCCACGATTGCATGCTATTGCTTTTGATTTCATTTGGAGTTCTTGAAGCTGCTGATGAGCAAAATGACTGTAGGGTGTTGGGATCGCTCGAGCATCCTCATTTCTATAAAGCTGGTGACATCGTGATTGGTGGCGCATTCTCACTCCACAGCCAGGTCTCCCGTAATATGACAAACTTTACTGATGTTCCTGAGGCTTTAAGATGTACCAGGTAAAAACATTAAGTAAACCTTAAATGATGTTCTGAAATCAAGCTTTTTTGTGTGTGTTTCCAGAATAAATTCACGGGAGTTCCGATTTGCTCACACAATGATTTTTGCCATAGAGGAGATAAACAACAGCGGTGTTCTGCTGCCTGATATTTCCATTGGTTATGACGTGCTTGACAGTTGTGGTTCAGCTCAACAGGCAGTTATGGCTCTTCTGAAAGGACATGAACAGAACATGATGGGAGAATCCTGCTCCAGTCAGTCCCCGGTCCAAGCCATCATTGGAGCCTCTGAGTCTTCATCCACCATTGTGATGCTGCAGACGGGAGGAATATTCAAAATACCTGTGGTAAATGGATTGCTTTTTAATGCATAGTTGAAATTAGTGTTAATCTTCACTTTTGGGCATTCATACTTTTAAGGGCTTTAAAGTTTAGGTCTGATGTATTTAAAATGACATCATGAAATTGACAATTTAATATTTGTCTATGTGATTTTGGGAGGTTAAGTTATTGTCTATTACAGATGTGGAAAATGTTGTTTTTACGTTGTAGAATGTGATAGATGTTCAATCTGACATTTATTTCTTTACATATGAATTAATTTAAACCATGACGGTGTAATCCCTCATGATTCGTCCAGGAGTGATCCATAGTAGAAAGTCTTCAAAGTTGTCATCTGGACAGCATGTGAAGATCAAGATGTTTCGACTCTCATCCGAAAGTCATATTGAGTCAGATTGAAAATAACTTTCGAATGAGAGTCGAAACGTCTTGATTTTGGGACACGCTGTCCATATGACAACTTTGAAGACCTTGTACTATAATTCAAACCATGTTAATTTTAGCTGCATCTGTGTTAAATATTATATATATAACACACACACATATAAAATCTGTGTGTTATATCATGTAGAACCTATTAACAAAATACTGCTAAAAGAAAAAAAAAATTTGTTTGTGAACATAAAAGGTTTGTGAAAAGGAAAAGTTTTGTGAACAGAAATGTGTCTACTGTGCTAAGTACATTTTTCTGTATATTTATAGATCAGCCACTTTGCCACATGTGCCTGTCTGAGTAATCGAAAGGAGTACCCCACTTTCTTCAGGACAATCCCCAGTGACTACTATCAGAGTCGGGCTCTTGCCAAACTAGTCAAGCACTTTGGTTGGACATGGGTCGGCGCCGTTAGAAGTGACAATGACTATGGCAACAATGGAATGGCTACATTTATCAGTGCAGCCTCCCAAGAAGGCGTCTGTGTTGAATATTCTGAGGCCATATCCAGAACTGATCCTGTGGACAAGATTGCCAGCGTGATCAAAGTCATCCAACAAGGAACAGCAAAAGTTTTGGTTGCATTTCTTGCACAGGTTGAGTTGGATCTTCTATTGGAAGAAGCTCTGAAGCAGAACATGACAAACGTGCAGTGGGTGGGCAGTGAGTCCTGGATTACTGCTGGTTATCTGGCAAATACAAAATATGCCAACATCTTGATTGGTTCACTTGGCTTTACTCTACCAAGGGCGAGTATTCCAGGTTTAAGAGAATTCCTCCTAAACGTCAACCCAATGAACGATCCTCAAAACAGCCTGCTGAAGGAATTTTGGGAGGAAACATTTGGCTGTAGCTTCCAAACCAGTATGCAAGATGAACAGTGCACTGGAAATGAACGACTAAATGATACTGAGAGCCCTTTTACTGATGTATCAGAGCTAAGAATATCTCACAATGTTTACAAAGCTGTGTATGCAGTGGCTCATGCTTTTCACAATATACTAAAATGTGCTGACCAGACATGCAGCTCAGTCAATACATCTGATGCAAATCAAGTAAGACAAGCACATCATAATAATGAAATAACTAATTGTTTACATAAATTTGATCTTGTTTAGGTTTTGAAACAAGTTCAGCACGTACATGTCACTCTGAAATCTGGAGAAACAATTTATTTTGATGAAAACGGAGACCCTGCTGCTGCATACGAGCTTGTGAACTGGCAAAAAGTGAAACGGGAAAAATATCCTTTGTGGCAGTTGGAAGCTACGACGCTTTACATCCAGATGGGAAACAATTTAAAATGAATAGTCAGAAAATAACATGGGCTGATAATTCCCAAGAGGTACTAATTGTAACATGTAAAGTAATTGACAGTCAATAATTTACGTGTTTGACCTCATAAGTTAAGACATATGCAGAATAAGATGAGTGACAAGCTGCAACGTTGATGTTTTTCAGTACTGGCAGTGTATTTTAGCCAGGGCAAGCTGTTCAAGCATATTTTGAGACAAGGATAGTGAGAAACTTTCTTCCCTCAGAGACCCCAGTCTGTCTGCAGTCAGAGTTGTCCCCCTGGTTTTCGTCAAGCCCAAATCAAAGGTAAACCTCTCTGCTGCTTCTCTTGTGTCCGATGTGCTGCTGGAGAAATCAGCCATCAAAACAGTAAGTTCAAACAAAAAATAACCAAATTTTTTCTTTAAATAATCCTGTGTAACATTTTGACTGTTCATCCAGATTCTGATTGCATAATGTGTCCATTGGAGTACTGGTCCAACCAGAATCACAGCCAGTGCGTGCCTAAGTTGATTGAGTTCCTATCTTATGGAGAAACTATGGGTGCACTGCTCGCTGCTTTTTCCTTATTCGGAGCATCCATAACCATAACGGTGATGTGTGTGTTTTTCTGGTTTCGTCACACTCCTCTTGTAAAAGCCAGCAATTCTGAGCTGAGCTTCCTGCTGCTCTTCTCCCTGACCCTGTGTTTCCTGTGCTCTCTCACCTTCATCGGTCGTCCCTCTGAGTGGTCCTGCATGCTGCGCCACACAGCGTTTGGCATCACCTTTGCTTTGTGCATGTCTTGTATCTTGGCTAAGACTATGGCAGTTGTAGTGGCTTTTAAATTGCGAAGTCCTGCAAACACATTGCCCCAGTGCTCCCTTCCCATTCAAAGAACAAGCGTTTTTGCATTCACGTTAATACAAGTTGTGGTGTGTGTGCTGTGGTTAAGCATAGCTCCACCTTCGCCACACAAAAATATAGTTTATGCAAATGATAAAATTATTCTTGAGTGCCAGTTAGGATCTGTTGTTGGCTTTTGGGCTGTTTTGAGTTACATTGGTGTACTTGCAATGATATGCTTTGTTTTAGCATTTTTAGCTCGTAAACTCCCTGACAACTTCAATGAGGCCAAGTTTATCACGTTCAGCATGTTGATCTTCTGTGCAGTCTGGATCACTTTTATACCAGCTTATGTCAGCTCTCCAGGAAAGTTTACTGTTGCTGTTGAGATATTTGCAATTCTGGCTTCTAGTTTGGGTTTACTCTTATGTATTTTCTTTCCAAAATGCTATGTGCTACTTCTTAGGCCTGAAAGAAACACCAAAAAGCACATGATGGGAAGATTAGACTGAAAGATTTAAGCAGATTCAGAAAGCATTGTTTATAGAAACGCAAAGTTTAGATGTTGTTTTGCTGTTATTATGATAGAAAATGTTCCAAAATAAAAAACTAAATTGTGTAAAATTCACACATAAAAAAAATCTATTAGCAATTTGTGCCATACATTGTAATGTCAAGATTTAAAATAAAATAACATTTCACTGTTAGGCAAGCCTGATAACAAAATATAAAAATATAAATATTTGTAATTATTGACACTCATGTTTTCATATTATTATTATTATTATTATTATTATTATTATTGAATGAGAACAATTAAAGAGGCATGTCATTGGCTTAAACCTTATAGTCATAACTGATGAAGGCAATTGGTTGAGAGAATCACGCCCTCTTCTCACATTGCACCTGAGCCCCTTCGTCTTTCTGCCGATGCTCGAAGGAAAATACTATAAAATGCCTCCAGTTGAGAAGTGTCTTTCTAGCTCCGTAGGGTTAGTTTGAATGAGCAGCCATGCTACTGATCGCAGACATGCTTTTTCTGACCCTTATGTCTGTCAGAGGAAGCCAGACGCACTGTAAAACATATGCGACCAAAGAAATGTCTAAGTTTTCTAAAGAGGGTGACGTCAACATTGGAGGCATATTCTCCTTCCATCAGAACCCTGTCAGTGTCTATCCAGCGTTCCAGGTTAACCCGGGGACTATTCAGTGCTATGGGTAAGACATTTGTAATATTAGGATCATTTGGTCTTGGCAATGTACTTAAACATGTCGTTATGTTTTGTAGGTTGGATCCAGGTGAGCTTCAGTATGCATTCACCATGATGTTCGCTATTGAGGAGATTAATAATAGCACAGAGCTTCTGCCTGATATCACACTGGGCTATAGGATCTTTGACTCCTGCCCTAGCAT
Source organism: Mugilogobius chulae (assembly GCA_038363315.1). Taxonomy (NCBI): domain Eukaryota; kingdom Metazoa; phylum Chordata; class Actinopteri; order Gobiiformes; family Gobiidae; genus Mugilogobius; species Mugilogobius chulae. The sequence continues at coordinate 37,662,766 of CM076406.1, read as the reverse complement.
CCCCTGTCTGTACGAGCTTCACTGAATTTAATGAATCGTTATGAGAGTGAGGAAGACACGCGCTGCGAAAGGCTCTCCACAGTGCATGCAGTCATAGGGGAGACCACATCTACTTCCACTATTGGCATAGCACGCACCATGGGACCCTTCCATATACCTGTAGTGAGTATGACAAGGATACAATCTTGAATCATGCAGTGTTTTTTTTATTGCTTGTTTCATACAAATAAAAGAAACCAATAGTTAAAAACCAAAACCAAAAACAACAACAACAATTTAACGCCAATTTTTAACAAGCTATTTTTTCCTCATCTCTTTCAGATCAGCCATTCTGCCACATGTGCATGTCTCAGCAACAGAAGAGACTATCCCTCTTTCTTCAGAACAATCCCCAGTGATTTATATCAAAGCAAGGCACTGGCTAAGCTGGTCAAACATCTGGGCTGGACTTGGGTGGGTGCCATCCGAACCAGAAGTGACTATGGAAATGGAGGGATGGCCACTTTCATAGAAGCTGCAGCAAAGGAAGGAGTTTGTGTTGAGTATTCTGTGGCAATTTACAGAACAGACTCTAAAAAGTGGTTCCTGGAAGTTATAGACATTATTAAAACATCAACATCTAAAGTCATTGTGGCGTTTGCAGATGGAACTGACTTGGATATTCTCATAAAAGAATTGTATGCTCAAAATGTGACAGGGCTCCAGTGGGTGGGCAGTGAGGGGTGGATCACATATCGCTACATTGCTTCTGCTGTCAATTATGCTGTTGTTCAAGGAGCTGTGGGCTTTGCAGCTTTAAATGCACATATTCCCGGGCTGCAGGAATTTCTAACTAACAGCAGGCCCTCCACTCAGCCAGGAAATCAGGGCCTACTGGAATTTTGGGAGTCAGTGTTTGAATGCACTCTAAGTCCAACACATGAAACTACGTCTTCACTGCCTGTATGCAGCGGCAGTGAATCCTTGTGGGATACAGACTCACGCTTCACTGATGTATCAGATGCCAGTTTGCTGAATAATGTATATAAAGCCACATATGCTATAGCTTATGCACTGCATATGCTATTTACATGTAAAGAAGGACTGGGGCCTTTTGAGAACAATTCGTGTGCTGAAAAGGGCAATGTTAAGCCATGGCAGGTAGTGTGAATTAAAAATGTTCATATAAAAAAGCAAATAATAATGTTATTTTGACAGTGCTCTCTGTTTTAACAGGTATTGCATTACCTAACTCAAGTGAATTTTACCACAAAAATTGGTGAAATGTGTTTTTCGATGCGGTGGGCGATCCCGTGGCCCGCTATGCACTTGTAAACTGGCAAATGGATGCCACAGGCTACATTCATTTTAACACAATTGGATTCTATGACGCATCTCAACCTGAAGGTCAACAGTTTGACATGAAGAGTGGCGAAAAAGCAATATGGGCAGGCAACAGTCCAGAGGTACACTTTGAAGTGAAACAATTTGCAAAATGCACACATCATACATATTTCAAAGACAAATACATCAACAAACAGCATAACCACACTGTGTTGTAATTAAAATAAATGAATAAATGTTTAAATGAAATAAATAAATGTTTAAATGAAAATAAATAAATAAATAAATAAATAAATAAATAAATAAATTAATTAATTAATTAATACATTAATTAATAATAGTAATTTACATTCTCAGTTATCCCAAACCTTTTTGTTTATACATGCATAATGTACATTTTTGTTCTCGATGCATAAAGTATCAGAATGAAGATTATGACTTACAATGAGGTAGAGTGAGGATAAATTCCTTTTTTTCATATTCAATTTTAATAAAAACAAAACACATATAACAGATGCAATAAATCATCATGCCCTCTCACATTTACAGTTTCTTGGGCCAAATGTAACTCAGTTCTTCCCTGTGTGTCCCTGCAGGTGCCCAGGTCGGTGTGCAGTGAGAGCTGTCTACCAGGGACGCAGCGGGCCTTCGTTAAAGGCAAACCTGTGTGTTGTTTTGATTGCATTGCTTGTGCTGATGGAGAGTACAGCAACAGCACAAGTGAGATCCCTGGGCTGCCTTTCATTCTGGCACTCATTCTGTTATTAATGGGGAAAATGACCACCACTACATTTATGCACTTTTTGAAGGCATCTATGTGGCACAGCCTAAATGTTTTTATCCTTTCAGATGCGGTCAAATGCCACAATGCCCTCCAGAGTACAAGTCTAATGCAAAGAGGACTAAGTGTGATCTAAAAGCAATAGAGTACCTTACGTACAGGGAACTCATGGGCATAATTCTTGTTTCTTTTTCGGTCTTTGGTGCTTGTTTGGCCGTAACAATAGCAATAATCTTTTTTCACTACAGACAAACTCCAATAGTAAAAGCTAACAATTCAGAAATGAGTTTCCTGCTGCTCTTCTCCCTGACCCTGTGTTTCCTGTGCTCTCTCACCTTCATCGGTCGTCCCTCTGAGTGGTCCTGCATGCTGCGCCACACTGCGTTTGGCATCACCTTTGTCCTCTGTATCTCCTGTGTTCTGGGGAAGACTATAGTGGTGCTGATGGCCTTCAGAGCCACACTTCCAGGCAGTAATGTGATGAAATGGTTTGGGCCTCTTCAGCAGAGACTCAGTGTTCTGGCTTTCACACTTGTACAGGTTGTAATCTGTATCTTGTGGTTAACAATAAACCCTCCCTTCCCTTTTAAAAACATGAGCCATTACAAAGAGAAGATTATACTTGAGTGTGCACTAGGATCACCTGTTGGTTTCTGGGCAGTTCTTGGATACATAGGCCTGTTAGCTTTGTTGTGCTTTGTATTGGCGTTCTTGGCTCGTAAACTTCCTAATAATTTCAATGAGGCCAAGTTTATCACGTTCAGTATGTTGATCTTCTGTGCAGTGTGGATCACTTTTATTCCAGCTTATGTCAGCTCTCCTGGAAAGTTCACTGTCGCTGTGGAGATATTTGCTATTTTGGCCTCTAGCTATGGTCTACTGTTTTGTATATTTTTGCCAAAATGCTTTATTATATTATTTAAACCTGAAAACAATACAAAGAAACATCTGATGGGCAAGACAGCTCACAAGGGACTATGAATATGGATATTTACCAGTAGAAGAATAAAAAAATATACAATTGAAAAAGATGTAAAATTTTGACTTAAATATAAATAATAAATAAATACATCATATGAAAACATTGATTGTATTGGACTGCTTATTTATTTTGAATTGTAACCTTTTTTTTTTTTTGCTACAAGAAAAAAATACCCTTGTCTTTGGGGAACATTACAAGACTTCTGATGTGACGTGACAACATTGGTTTTGTAGTGATATAAAAACAAGTGCACGGTGCAGTTCCCAATGACGCCCACATGCCACTTCAACAATGGTCACAGCAGGGAACAGATGGATTCATTCTTTGCTAGTGCTTCTCATAAAGACTTCGATATCATATACAGAAGATAATATTTGTTTTAAAAGATGGGATCAAGACAACTACCAATTTTCAAAAGATGGTGAGCTTATCCTCGGTGCAATTTTCAATTTTCACAACAACTGGATAATTTCTCAGCATAATTATACTGAAAAGCCTAAGCTACAGCAGTGCACCAGGTATGTCACACCACATTGTAGTAATCTGTGAATGTCACCTGATAGAACAGACAGAATATAACATATCTTGTCATTTATGAATGCTCTTTATGAAACTTACAGTACATTAATTCCAACTTTAGTCTGAATTTCAGAGATTTCCAATTTGCCCAGGCTATGCTTTTTGCCATAGCAGAGATAAACAACAGTTCAGCTCTACTTCCAGGCATTTCGTTGGGATATAAGATGTTTGATTCTTGTGGGTCAATCCTTTATGGAGTTGGAGGAGCACTAGTCCTGGCTAATGGCAATAGAGACGTATTTGTGTCCCCAGAAACACCATGCACTTCAGCAGCCCAAGTACAGGCAATTTTAGGAGAAAGTTCATCCTCTCCTTGCATAGCCATAGCTACTGTTCTTGGTCCCTTTTCTTTACCGATGGTAAAAACAAATATGTTGTAGCTGTGTTCTAGAAATATTTGCAACACTAATGTTTGTCTTTAACTGTTCCAGATTAGTCACTTTGCTACTTGTGCATGTCTGAGTGACAAAAAGAGATTCCCCTCCTTCTTCAGAACTATACCCAGTGACCTGTACCAGAGCAGAGCCTTGGCCCAGCTGGTCAGGCACTTTGGCTGGACATGGGTGGGAGCCATCAGAACAAATAATGAATATGGCAATAACGGCATGGCCACTTTTACTGAAACAGCCCATGAGCTGGGCATCTGTCTGGAGTACTCTGTGTCCTTCGTCACAACTGACCCACCAGAAAAAATACTAAATATTGTCAAAACAATTAAGCAATCCTCTGCCAGAGTAATAGTTACATTTCTCACACCCAATGAAGTTGATGTTCTAATCATAGTCTTGTCTGAAAATAATGTGACTGGTTACCAGTGGGTGGGTACAGAAGCCTGGATTGTTGATTCTAAATTTGTGGCAATGGACAAACAGCACATTCTGGATGGGGCAATAGGGTTGTCCATCCCGAAGGCACATGTCAGTGGGATGAAGGAGTTCATGATGGATGTGAAACCACTCAACACATCTGGGAATCAGTTATTTTCTGAGTTCTGGGAAGAACTGTTCAGCTGCAAATTTAATGCCGAAAGCAGTCAAAAACAATGCACAGGAACTGAAAGTCTGACTGGTGTGTCTAATAGTTTCACTGACATGTCTTTGATGCCAATATTTAACAATGTCTATAAGGGAGTGTATGCAGTGGCCCATGCCCTGCATAAAATCCTCAAGTGTAACAAAACCTGTCAAACTGATGTCGAATTGAGTCCGCATATGGTGAGTAGGGATGTGCGACAAATACAGCATTATAAATTCTTAAATAAGTGAAATTTAAGTCATCAGTTTCTCATTGTTAGACATTGCAACAATTGAAAGGCATTCATTTCCGAACAAAAGAAGGGGAAGAGGTGTATTTCAATGAGAATGGTGACCCTGCTGCAAAATATGAAATTATAAACTGGCAGCCCAATGTCCAGGGCACAGTGGACTTTGTCACAGTGGGCCTTTATGATGCATCTTTACCTGCAAATCAACAACTGAAACTGTCAAATACTTCTATAAACTGGGCCCAGAATTCAAAACAGGCAAGTAATTTAATGTCATCACAATATTGAGTTGGTAAATAAGTCTTTGTATGATGCAGGTGCCAGTATCAGTTTGCAGTAAAACATGTTCACCTGGAACACGTAAGGTTCTGCAGAAAGGAAAGCCAGTTTGCTGTTATGACTGTGTTCTCTGTGCAGAAGGAGAAATAAGCAATACAACAGGTACTGCAGGTTTTCTTTTCCTCTTTTCATGGATCATCATTTTATTAACTCTTTACATTTGTTGATTCACAGATTCTGTCACTTGTTTCCAATGCCCTCCAGATTTTTGGCCCAATGCCCAAAGAGACGCGTGTGTGAAGAAGGAAATTGAGTTTTTATCCTATGATGAGATCATGGGAGTCCTGCTCACAGTTGCCTCTTTATTTGGGACATGCATGACATGTACTGTGGCCTGGATTTTCTTCAAATACAGAAAAACTCCAATAGTGAAAGCCAATAACTCTGAGCTGAGCTTCCTGCTGCTCTTCTCCCTGACCCTGTGTTTCCTGTGCTCTCTCACCTTCATCGGTCGTCCCTCTGAGTGGTCCTGCATGCTGCGCCACACTGCGTTTGGCATCACCTTTGTCCTCTGTATCTCTTGTGTTCTGGGGAAGACTATAGTGGTGCTGATGGCCTTCAGAGCCACACTTCCAGGCAGTAATGTTATGAAATGGTTTGGTCCTCTTCAGCAGAGACTCAGTGTAATAGGTTTTACTCTGATACAGGTGCTGATCTGTGTACTTTGGTTATCAACATCACCTCCATTTCCATTCAAAAATGTAAAACAATTCACCCATAAAATTATTATGGAGTGTTCTATGGGTTCAACAATTGGTTTCTGGGCAGTTCTTGGATACATAGGCCTGTTAGCTTTCTTGTGCTTTGTATTGGCGTTCTTGGCTCGCAAACTTCCTGATAACTTTAATGAGGCTAAGTTCATAACCTTCAGCATGCTGATCTTCTGTGCAGTGTGGATCACTTTTATACCAGCTTATGTCAGCTCACCAGGAAAGTTTAGTGTGGCAGTAGAGATATTTGCGATTCTGTCTTCAAGTTTTGGTTTAGTGTTTTGTATTTTTATGCCTAAATGTTATATAATTTTGCTAAAACCAGAGAAGAACACCAAAAAGAACATAATGGGTAAGTAATTTGGTAAAATGTATTGGCTACATTTGGCAAATAATCTTCCTTTTGTGAAAGTTATACTTCTTTATATAAAAAAAAAACAAATACAGCAATCAGTCAATCATTTAATGAATATTAATAATAAAGTAAAACAAAAACTACAACAAATAGTAAAGCAGTCGTTGCAGACAAAAAATAAATAAATACATTGATTAATTAATTAATAATAATAACAATAACAATATTAACCCTAGAGAACCCAAGACCCCTTTTCTTTTTTGGAAAATTATGAAACATGCTTTAAATGATTGCTCTGAGTTCACTGATCACCAAAATATCCACTTTTTAAATTTTAACCCTTTATGCCCTAATTTAGGGTTGGGGTCAAATTTGACCCATCGGGCTTTGGGTGTATCTTTTCAAGTAATCACAGTAACAAATATTGTTATTACAAACTATTTTAAACCCAAATCTTTTTTACTTCTTTACTGGTCATATGATTGTCTACAAGGTGGATGACAGAGAGCAGCAGGTTGAAAAGTTTGCAACTCATTACGTTTGCTATATAGGCCCATATTGAACTTTTTTGTCATACTCAGGACATAAAAAACAAATTCTATCTTCAGATAAACTTCTTGAACTTGTTCTGTCTCTTTTATCAAAATATCTACACCTGTCACATACTTTTGAACACCGTGTAGATTGGTGTGTATGCTAAACAATATTTTCCAACATATCAAGGGAACCAAAGCGTCAAGAGTAAATCAGTGGCATGTCTCCCATGGTATCTTGGTACAACTCAAATTGTTTACCTTGAAAGTTCACATTGGGCAACTCAAAGCCTTTTTTGCCACCTGTAAGCTTTTTCATCATGATTTGGCTCTATTTGTGGGCTTCCACTCTTGACAAGCAGCACATCTTCATCACTGGATGAGTTATTGGACGAGTTACTGTCATGGGAAGAAGATTCACCACCATCACTTTTGTGGTTGAAACAGTTCATCCGAATCACTATCGCTGTTAAATTAAGCGCCAAATCACTAGAATCAGTTTTAAGTTGTTTCAATATTTGTCTTGCAATGAACTTTCCCCGTTGCTCCTCCTGTACCGAAAAAGGACCAAAAAGGACCATAATCCCTGAAAATAAATAGTTATTTACTTTATTAGCCACTGGCCCTGAGCTATCAAGGTGATTCAATAAAATATAACATAGAAATAAATTTATTTCAAGGCTTTACAAGAAAAGAGTGTCATCATTATTTTCCTACAAAATCTTTCAAAAACCCAAAGGGTCATTTTTGACCCAACCTCTTCTTAACACATACACCCGAAGAGTCATTTTTGACCCATAATTTTTTGAATTGGCTCAGAGTTGCTGATTTATAAAAAATATATATAAAACGTATTTCTAGTGATTCTGCAAGCTCTTACAAAATAGATTAACAAAAAATAACAAAAAAATTCAATCAGTGGGTTGCTGAGGAGACGATTCTGTTTGTGTAAATTTCAAGCTCAAAAAAACAGCATGTGGTCAACAATTTTGACACCACCATTTTGGCTAGTTGTAGTTCAGTTATGATCCACTAGGTGTCTCTTTACATGGGTCAGAAGTGGCACTATGGGCTTTTAAAGTTAAAATCGACAAGATTTTTTATGTTTGTTCATTTTGGGTAGGAGCAATTACCTGCGGACAAATTTGACCCCGTGGGTTCTCTAGGGTTAATAATAATAATAATAATATAAAGCACCTTAAAACTTTTCTCGAGTGACTTCTAATGAAACATAAAAATAAAGTAACATGAAGACTGAATTATTATTTAATGATGCCATAACAGATTTGTGAACATCGCCACTTGGAGCATGATAAGCCACTTCTTATTAGTTCTGCAGCAGATGATTAGGAGAAATGGAAACAGGTGAACCAGCAGCCATGCCACTCTCAGAAAGGTGGAGCACAGAACACACAGAGGGGAGGAGGAGAAAGGAGAAAAAGCAAAACTAGGACTGGATCTTGACACTTCCCTCTCCTGTCAGAATTCAAGCGCTGGAAATCAGAGAGTAAACCAGGTTCAAGGATGAGAGGCCAAGACAACCAGGGGCACTCCTCTGGACCATAGCCCTCCCAGTCCATCAGGTATTGATAACCCCTGCCTTGACGCCGCACATCAAGGATTCCGCGTACAGTAAATGCAAGATAGTCATCCACAACCTTGGCGGGAGGAGGGAGATTGGCCGGCAGGAACAGTGGACTGGAACAAATGGGTTTCAACTGGGAGACATAGAAACTGGGATGTACGCGAAGAGATGAAGGCAGCTTTAAACGTAGGGTAGAGTACTTTCTCAATTTCAAATAGTCCATTATAACGAGGAGAAAGTTTCTTGGAATCAATCTTTCAAGGAATGTCTCGGGATGAAAATCAAACTTTATCATCTGGTTTGTAGTTAGGAGCAGGGGTACAATGTTTGTCTAAAATGTTCTTGTTTTGTTTAACAGTTGCTGTAGGTTGTCCTTTACTGATGGGACCACAATGTTATGAACATACTCTACCCATGGAATGTGTCTGCTCCAACTGCTTGGTTCCAGGGCAGCCACGCAGTGGAGAGTATAGCTTCAACGTCTTGGTTTGCCCTATCACACTGCAGATGGAACCCAGACGACAGGCCCACCTTGGCTCCCAAGGCTTGACAAAAAGATTTTCAGACTCTAGATATAAATCGTGAACCATGATCTGAAACTATATCTATAGGAATCCCAGGAATACAGAATATATGTTGCAACAGCAGATCTGCAGTTTATTGTGCTGCTGGAAGTTTGGCTAGAGCAATAAAATGGACGGATTTGGTAAATTGGTCAACAATGGTAAGTACCACAGAGTTACCTTTGGATACAGACAGGCCGGTGACAAAGTCAAGTGCGATGACCAGGTATGGCTAGGAACATGAAGACGACAAAGGTAACCAGCTGGAGGTTGATTGGTGGATTTCCCCCTGGCGCATACAGTGCAGGCTGAAATGTATGCCCAATATCCTTATCCATTGACGCCACCAGAAACAACATTTGAGTTCGTCGAGTCCCAGGGTGACAGGCAAATCGAGAAACGTGTCCCCATTGTATGACCTGTGAACGGACAGCTTTAGGAACAAACGGGCAATTATGGATCCATTACCTGGGTCTGGTTCAGCTTTTTGTGCCTCTTCTACCAGAGATTGTATCTCCCAGGTCACCCTCGCAACAACACAGCAGGGATGATGGTTTTGGCCTCATCCGAAGATTCTGCAAAGACAAACTGATAAGAGAGCGCATCTGACTTTACATTGTGAAAGCCTGGACAAAAGATGAGTCTAAAGTCAAACCTGCCAAAGAACAATTCCCAACGAGCCTGCCAGGAGTTAAGGCGCTTTGCAGTTTTGATATAGGCTAGGTTTTTTTTTATCCGTCCAAACCACGAAAGGATGCTCTGCTCTTTCCAAATAGTGCCATTCCTCCTCGGGCCAATTTCACAGCTAGTTAACAGTCTCCAATGGAACAGTTGTGTTCAGCAGATGAAAGATGACGAGGAAAAAAAGCACACGGATGAACTTTTAGGTCTGCAGGGGAGCCCCAACCCCAGAGTTCGATGCATCAACCTCAAAAATGAGAGAAGGATCTGGATGGACAAGAATAGGTGCAGAAGGAAACAGTCTGTTTTAGCTCTTGAAAGGCCTGCTCTTTCTCTGGGGACCAGATGAAAGGGACTTTAGGAGAATTAGGCATCCGGCTACTGTGCTGTTGTGGTCCGCCCACGTTTCTTCTTCGTGTGTTCCTGCAGTGCACAAGTGTAAATTGGGAGTCAGAACTTCCTCTTCCCTTCTGCAAAACCCGTGGTGGAAGAGGTTGGTCATCCAATCTAATCCTGTGTTTTAAGTGCTTTCTAATCATTATTTCACCTTTATTTTGGTCATTGAACAAGCTATACTTGTATTTAAGTCAATATTAGGCCTTTACATTTTTCTGATGTTTTTTTATGTACTGACACGAAGAACACTGACTCTGTCATTGTCTCTTCTTTGTAGTTTGGGCCAGCTGTTAGTAGCACATGTATGTTGACCCTGTTCACTTTCAATGTAATCCATGTATGTTGCCCTTTTGCAAAAACCCGTGGTTGAAGAAATTGGGCCTACAGTCAGCAGCACATGTATGTTGACCCTGTTCACTTTCATTGTAATCCAGATTAAATGGAGACTGCCTCCAAGCATACGGCTCTTTCCTGTGGTTCACTCCTGCACCAACAATCCAGCACACACAACACAGAAAGAAATACACCGGTCACACAAGCACCACAGGTGTTGTTCAGAGGTGCTTGTTCTCCCTGTACACCTCTGTGCTAGCATACACACTGTTTTTACCTGCTTCAGCAGCATTCGGACCCTGTGACTGACTGCGACGACAAAATAATAAACACATCTGATGTTCCTGCGATGCTATCATCAACTATCATGCTTTCATTGTGAGCAGGTTATCGCAGGTCGTTGCCCCACAAACAATGCATAAATGACTCATACGTCAGAGCCGAGATTTCGCCAAGATCTCGGCACAATCTTGAAATTGTCGTGCGCCAAAAAATCGTGGCAAAATTGGCTCAAAACTCACACAGTGTCTGCCCGGATTAACTGTTGCCACTGGCAGCTAGTTGCCTCTATCTTCAAATCACTAGCATCTTTCTTGTCTAAGTTGCAGATGTGTGGTCGCTGAGGGGTTCAAACCAATTGTTGACACTAAAATTTGGAGACTCTTTGCTTCTGCTTCTTCCGCACCGTCACAAATTGATCCTGTTCTTCTCCAGGCTGCACTAGGACTGGGGAGCTACACTCACTAATGCTAGCATCCCTAGCACTGACGCAGCTCGCAATCTCTGTTGCTTCCTCACTACAGCTAGGCTTCTTGTTGCCAGATGGGAGATGTTGAATTATTGTACCAGAGCCTCAAAATTCTCGTATTTTGCTAAAAATGATCGTACACATCCAAACTGTTTTTAATTTTGGGCTAGAACAATTTCTATGACATAAAGACCTCTTTAGATGATGCTAAATCATTCCAGAAGTTATTTTTTAAATATGTTCTACTCAATTAGGAGGGTGAAAAAATACAATCGCTTCTATGTTTATTGCAATTCAGAGTGAGGTTTCTTCTTTTCACACCCAAATCAATCTGATTTAAATGAATATCATGTCTTCATTATTGCTCATGCGGCATGTGTATTTACATTTGGTCTAACCACATTGGGGCAGACACAGACGTGCAGCTGTGATGAACTGTTGGTGCTGTTGACCAATAATATCACAGAACACCACGTAAGCGCATGCTTTTTTAAGAGCTTACTGATCCTAGATCAATTTTTGGGTCAGTTAGGCAAGGTCAAGTCAGTCAAGACGAAGAAAATACCCGGCACTTCGAAATTATTGTACATTTACATAGAGTTTTACAGTAACTTAGAATTATTGATCGTGCAAGAGGTGAAATTATCGTACAAATACGATAATTATCGTACATCTGGCAACACTGTTCAGCGCATCCAATGAAGGGATCCACGTTCAGTAACCCTCAGTAATCCTTGAATCCAAAACTATCACTACACTACATTTCACGCAATTAGCCTCTAGAGCAAATAAATTTAGAGTTTATTTGCGGATTGAGACGAAAAACTAGAGACAACAACTAGCACACAATTCAAAGCCACAAACAACCCACCGGATGTGACGTCCCCGGACATCACAACTCTCCCTCGGAATTTGAAAACTGCCCTTTGTCCTGTCACCTTGACCTGTTTGCCATGAAAAAGCTTCAGGCAACATAGTTATGCATCAACCTGGCATTTTAATGTATTTTGATAGCAGAGAAAATTTTCTTGTTGACTTTTAGCTTTGAGCCAAAAAATAATAATAATAATAATAAAAAAATAGCTTTAGTAAACACAGGTTTTCTCTGGTAAAGAAAATACCTAGTGATTATCTACTTGTAACTTTTTGAATACGGACTAATTTGAGTGTGGCTCTGCAAATTAGTCAAATTGAATAAGTGGAGCAGTAAGAGACAATCCACACTTGGGTCAAGCCAACGTTTTCTCATTGATTGCGTAAAATAGCACGCCATGACCTCTGCCTGTTTTAACGTGCAATTACACGCTAGTTTTTTCTGGCGTGGTCTGGACTAGAGACCTGCACGGGACTAGATTTTCATGACCGCTCCCGCCCGATCCCGTAGCATCCGTGACCGTTCCCGCCCGATCCCGACGCCCCCGTGTGCCTGCCCGCCTGAGAAACCCCCGCGGGTCCCGACTTTTTTTTTTTTTGGTGACACGGAGGTTGCGTGGCGGCCCCAGGGCATAACAACACGGACACAAATGACTAAACTCTGCATAACTCTCTGCATCTAGACTTAAAATGATTAGGCACCAGCCTAAATAATCTGTAACAAGGCAATTATGTTCGTTTGACACATTCAATCATAAAGCCATGATATCTGTGTATTTCTTACCTGAAATACAAAGCTCCTCGCACCTCCAGTTTCTGCTAAACAAACACTTTACTAGCCCAAACTCCGTGTGTATTATCTCCATCTCCCCGTGCGCAAAAGCCAGCATTCATTCACTCCTCTGGGAAAGCTTACGCCCGTGCTGCGGCTGCTGCTGGCGCGAGGACGCACAGATGATGCTCCGATACGAACGCTAGACTAGGAAATACAGCAGTGAGTTTACGTGTCTGCACCTTGCAGGTGTCCGTGTTGCGTCTCTCTGTTGACCAGCAGCGCACACAAAGCTGTATTTCTTTCTTGCTACGTAATATTTTCAAGACAGCGGAGAGAGCGCGGGTCCGTTCGGGACCCGAGGTGTTTGGCCTGTCCGCCCGCTCCCGCCCGAGGCAACGTTAAAACCGCCCGATCCCGAGGGTTTGCTCAGGGGTCCCGTGGGTCCCGCGGGAATTCCCGCCCGATGCAGGTCTCTAGTCTGGACACGCCTAGTGGTTGACGACAAACACGAGGTTTTTCAAGGGATTAACGGCAAAATTTAAGTCTGAAGTTACAAAAGTGGGTAAGTTTAGCTCTTAGGCTTGGAGTTGGTTAAGGTTATAATTAGGATTGTGTTAGTTTTCATGAATAATAACATGTCTTAACATTCACCATTGAAATGAACTGGGACAGAAACGCGTCAAATACACACGCACAAAATAAAGTTGCGTTCATATGACACACCGTTTACAATAGCGTGGTATTGACACGCTTATCCATGAGAACAGTCTGGTCAAGCCAGAACTATAGGCTTGCAGGTCCGGCTAGCCTTTGCATTCTGTTAAAAGTCCTTTTAAAAGGAACGTTAAGGTGTTTTGACTTATTTCCAAGGATAAAGCAAGTAAAAAAAATAAAAAATAAAAAATGCAGGTACTGCAAATAAAATACCATAAAATAATTTGTATGTTTTATTCAATGTAACATTCTGGATTAAGTAATGTAATCACATATACAAAGTATATATCTTTAATTTATTATTTAGTAATAGATTGCTGAAGCACTTTATCAAAAGACAAAGAAAAAAATATATATTTTTTTAATAATAGATTAAACAATCCTATTTGGAGCTCATTGCACAATGTCTGATGTGACATCACTGGGATTACAATGATATAAAAAGTTCAAGTTACAACTCCCAGTGACATGCACCTTGCATATCTCCTTGTGTGAACAATGGTCACAGGGAACAGATCGATTCATGCTTTGCTAGTGCTTCTCATAAAGACTTCAATATCATATACAGAAGATAATATTTGTTTTAAAAGAGGGGATCAAGGCAACTACCAATTTTCAAAAGATGGTGAGCTTATCCTCGGTGGAATCTTCTCCTTTCACAACAACTGGATGATTTCTCAGCATAATTATACGGAAAAGCCTAAGCTACAGCAGTGCACCAGGTATGTCACACCACATTGTAGTAATCTTGGCTTGTATCGCAAGCTGCAACTATGTGACGAAATGTGATATTCAATCATCACCACTAACTGATCATTGTAATATTAATATTTCATTGTCATTAACATCACAAAAACAGAAAAATACAAGTATATGGAAATTTAAAAATGCAAATATTATTAAATGAAGAATTTTGCAACCAAGTTGAAAAAATCTTAAAAGAAACAATGGAGTTGGATATGTCAAACATAAGTAATTGGGAATGGTTCAAATTTCAGGTGAATCAGCAAGCAATTGTAATTGGCAAAAAGATAGCCAAAGCACGTATATTGAAACAAAAAGAGTTAGCTGAAAAAAAGGGCACTATGCGAAAAGTCTGATCCAATTACAGAAGATAAGGAGCTTCTACATTCTTTTCAAAATCAACTAGATAACCTATATTTGGAGAAGGCAAAAGGTGCTTTTGTAAGATCTAAAGCCAAATGGATCGAACATGGTGAAAAAAAGTCATCATACTTCTATGACCTTGAAAAAATAGACAAACAAAAAATTCAACAATTGAATATAAATGGTAACATAATTAAAGATTCTACTAAAATAAATGAAGAAATCAAGTTTTCTACAGCAATTTATACAAGAAAAAATGTATGAAAGAGGAATATCATATTTTTATGAATTCGATTAAAAATGATATGAAAAAACTAACAAGTGAAGATAAGGTATTATTAGAAAAGGGGCTGACTTTACCAGAGATTGAAATTGCACTGAAACAGATGAAAAATAGTAAATCACCAGGCATCGATGGCCTGACTATTGAGTTTTCTAAAGCTTTTTGGCAAGATTTGAAAAGACTATTACACAACCCTCTATTGGATAGCATTAGTAACTGTCAATTATCACCAACTATGAAAACTGCTGCCCAAACCTAATAAGGATCTCTTAAAACTGGATAACGGGAGACCTATAACTTTACTTTGCAATGATTATAAGTTACTAGCTCTTGTTAATGCAAATAGGATCAAAAGGGTCTTGCACAAATTAATAGACGAATTTCTGTCAGCTTTTATTAAAGGTAGACATATACAAAACAATGTAAGGTTAATATTAGATATGCCAGATTATCACCCCCCCATAAATTTAGATAACTTAATTTTATTCATTGATCTATTTTTTAAAGCATTTGATTCCATTGAGCACAAATTTTTACTT
Organism: Mugilogobius chulae; assembly: GCA_038363315.1. Taxonomy (NCBI): domain Eukaryota; kingdom Metazoa; phylum Chordata; class Actinopteri; order Gobiiformes; family Gobiidae; genus Mugilogobius; species Mugilogobius chulae. The sequence goes on along the minus strand of CM076406.1, from coordinate 37,647,303 downwards.
CAGTCTTTGCATTCTTTGGATTTGGAAACAAATTTTGTTGAATAATTAAAATGTTTTATGATGATGTAAATACTGTAGTTGTATGTTCTAGTTCACCCTGACATAACCCCAAGAATAAATGTTTCTTGCGGAATTCGCCAGGGGTGTCCAATTTACCCCAAATTATTTATTCTATGCACACAATTAATGGCTTATCTCATAATTAACAATCCAAATATAGAAGGTATAAAAATAGGTAGTCGAGAATTTAAAATAAGTCAGTTTGCTGACAATACAGTTCTTTTCTTGAAGGACAAATCAATACTGAAAAAAGCACTAGATGTAATTTCTGTTTTCTCTAAGGCATCTGGTCTTTGTCTTATTTGAAAAAAATGTGAATTACTACAACTGTATGAGCATTGGAAATGAAATAGAGTCGATACCTGTGAAAACAGAAATTAAATACTCAGGAGTCAAATTATCCAGAGATATAAAATCTGAAGGAATCTCAAAACTAGTGTACCCCAGTTATTCATTGTAAATCACTAAGCAAAATATTAAGAAAACAAATACAAAAATATATAAATTCATTTGGCGAAACAAACTATTTTACAAAAGAAAAATCACAACTTATCAAAGAATACAACATAGGAGGTTTAAAAACGATTGATTTTGAATCTATGGTCGGTGTTTTGAGAATTCATTGGATAAAATCTTTTTTTTTTTCTTTTTTTTAAAAACGGACTCTATTTGGTTTAGTATCCCAAAAATAAAACATTTTTGATAAAGTTGGAGGTCGGAAATTTCTTTTAAAATGTGATTTTGAGGTGACAAAATTGACAATCAAACTATCTGAATATCATAAACAGGTTCTGCACTTTTGGAAGATGGCATTTACCTATAACTTTTCTCCACATGGCTCCACCTTATAGAACAATAGAGTAATTACATCTACAGTAATAGGAAATCAGTGTTCATTCATAGTTGGTATGAAAACAATGTAATTTTTATTACTGACATAGTAGACAGTCAAGGAAGGTTTCTTGGTTTTAATGAGTTTCAAACTAAATTTATTATTAAAAGTTCAATAAGAAAGTATAATAAGGTATGCAGAGCAATACCCACTGCTCTATTAAATTTAATTCAGAACTCTTTGATGTATCTTACAAGATTGATAACTCTGCTCAAGATACATTGAAACCAAGTGTCTTTAAATGACAAGAAATGCAAAAATAGTATTATCAACAAAATCTTCAAATATAAATTATTTCATGATTTTAACAGAAAAACTAAAGTTTATATCAGTGATGGAGTAATAACTAACAAACATATAAAATTTATGAAATGGCCAATACCTCATAAGGTTAAAGAAATGCAATTTAAAATAATAAATGTTTTTATCCAGCTGCAACAATGCTTAGAACAAGGTTTGGTTTTGAGGTGGAGCCATGTGGCTTTTGTTCAGAAAAGGAAACGATTGAACATCTTTTTTTTCATGTTCCATAACAAAAAAATGTTGGCATGAACTAATAACTAGGTTAAAAACCAAAAAAAAAAAAAAAAAAAAAAAAAAACATACACAAGAGTAGTGGCAAAATAAAACTCCATCCCGCACTGTGTTCAAAATTGAATTGAAATTTTATTTTTCTTCCTTATTAATATTGAAGGACTCCTGTAAGAAAGCTAAAAACCTGTGTGATCATATTTCAAAGTATGTAGTGATATAGCTTAAATATGTACTCTGCTTCTGTGAATAACTTAAAACTTTGAAAATGGCCTGGTTATTATTGTTATTTTTTTTTCTATGTTCATTTATTTGTATTCATTTTTGAAATGCACATTTGTCTCCTATCGAGAGTTTTGTATAATTACATTTAATAACATTTAATAAAAAAACAAACAAAATAGCATTGTAGTAATCTGTGAATGACACCTGATAGAAAAGACAGAATAGAACATGTCTTGTCATTTATGAATGCTCTTTATGAAACTTACAGTACATTAAAATAATACTCATTATTTCCAACTTTAGTCTGAATTTCAGGGATTTCCAATTTGCCCAGGCTATGCTTTTTGCCATAGCTGAGATAAACAACAGTTCAGCTCTACTTCCAGGCATTTCGTTGGGATATAAGATGTTTGATTCTTGTGGGTCCATCCTTCATGGAGTTGGAGGAGCACTAGTCCTGGCTAATGGCTATAGAGAAGTATTTGTGTCCTCAGAAACACCATGCACTTCAGCAGCCCAAGTACAGGCAATTTTAGGAGAAACTCCATCTTCTCTTTGCATAGCCATCGCTACTGTTCTTGGTCCCTTTTCTTTACCGATGGTAAGAACAAATATGTTGTAGTTGTGTTCTAGAAATGTTTGCTACACGTGTAATGTTTGTCTATAACGGTTCCAGATTAGTCACTTTGCTACTTGTGCATGTCTGAGTGACAAAGTGAGATTCCCCTCCTTCTTCAGAACTATACCCAGTGACCTGTACCAGAGCAGAGCCTTGGCCCAGCTGGTCAGGCACTTTGGCTGGACATGGGTGGGAGCCATCAGAACAAATGATGCTTATGGCAATAGCGGCATGGCCACTTTTAGTGAAACAGCCCATAAGCTAGGCATCTGTCTGGAGTACTCTGTGTCCTTCGTCAGAACTGACCCACCAGAAAAAATACAAAATATTGTCAAAACAATTAAGCAATCCTCTGCCAGAGTAATAGTTGCATTTCTCACACCCAATGAAGTTGATGTTCTGATCACAGCCTTGTCTGAAAATAATGTGACTGGTTACCAGTGGGTGGGTACAGAAGCCTGGATTGTTGATTCTAAAACTGTGGCAATGGACAAACAGCACATTCTGGATGGGGCAATAGGGTTGTCCATCCCGAAGGCACATGTCAGTGGGATGAAGGAATTCATGATGGATGTGAAACCACTCAACACATCTGGGAATCAGTTATTTTCTGAGTTCTGGGAAGAACTGTTCAGCTGCAAATTTAATGCAGAAAGCAGTCAAAAACAATGCACAGGAACTGAAAGTCTGACTGGTGTGTCTAATAGTTTCACTGACATGTCTCTGATGCCAATATTTAGCAATATTTATAAGGGAGTGTATGCAGTGGCCCATGCCCTGCATAAAATCCTCAAGTGTAACAAAACCTGTCAAACTGATGTGAAATTGAGTCCGCATATGGTGAGTAGGGATGTGCGACAAATACAGCATTATACATTCTTAAATAAGTGAAATTTAAGTTATCAGTTTCTCATTGTTAGACATTGCAACAATTGAAAGACATTCATTTCCAAACAAAAGAAGGAGAAGAGGTGTATTTCAATGAGAATGGTGACCCTGCTGCAAAATATGAAATTATAAACTGGCAGCCCAATGTCCAGGGCACAGTAGACTTTGTCACAGTGGGCCTTTATGATGCATCTTTACCTGCAAATCAACAACTGAAACTGCAAAATACTTCTATTAACTGGGCCCAGAATTTAAAACAGGCAAGTAATTTAATGTCATCACAATATTGAGTTGGTAAATAAGTCTTTGTATGATGCAGGTGCCAGTATCAGTTTGCAGTAAAACATGTTCACCTGGAACACGTAAGGTTCTGCAGAAAGGAAAGCCAGTGTGCTGTTATCATTGTGTTCTCTGTGCAGAAGGAGAAATAAGCAATACAACAGGTACTGCAGGTTGTCTTTTCCGCTTTTCATGTATCATCAATTTATTAACTCTTTATATTTGTTGATTCACAGATTCTGTCACTTGTTTCCAATGCCCTCCAGATTTTTGGCCCAATGCCCAAAGAGACACGTGTGTGAAGAAGGAAATCGAGTTTTTATCCTATGATGAGATCATGGGAGTCCTGCTCACAGTTGCCTCTTTATTTGGGACATGTATGACGTACTGTGGCCTGGATTTTCTTCAAATACAGAAAAACTCCAATAGTGAAAGCCAACAACTCTGAGCTGAGCTTCTTGTTGCTCTTCTCCCTGACCCTGTGTTTCCTGTGCTCTCTCACCTTCATCGGTCGTCCCTCTGAGTGGTCCTGCATGCTGCGCCACACTGCGTTTGGCATCACCTTTGTCCTCTGTATCTCTTGTGTTCTGGGGAAGACTATAGTGGTGCTGATGGCCTTCAGAGCCACACTTCCAGGCAGTAATGTGATGAAATGGTTTGGTCCTCTTCAGCAGAGACTCAGTGTAATAGGTTTTACTCTGATACAGGTGCTGATCTGTGTACTTTGGTTATCAACATCACCTCCATTTCCATTCAAAAATTTTAAAGAATTCAAAGCTAAAATCATCATTGAATGTGCTCTGGGGTCATCATTTGGTTTCTGGGCGATTCTTGGATACATAGGCCTATTGGCTTTGTTGTGCTTTGTATTGGCGTTCTTGGCTCGTAAACTTCCTGATAACTTTAATGAGGCTAAGTTCATCACATTCAGCATGTTGATCTTCTGTGCAGTGTGGATCACTTTTATACCAGCTTATGTCAGCTCTCTAGGAAAGCTTAGTGTGGCAGTGGAGATTTTTGCAATTCTGGCTTCAAGTTTTGGTTTAGTTTTTTGTATTTTTATCCCCAAATGTTACATAATTCTGTTAAAACCTGAGAAGAACACCAAAAAGAACATTTTGGGTAAGTGATGGATTGGTTAACTTACCACTCCATCTCAAATATAGCTGGCAACACAAGACTGTCAAAAGGACAACAACTCATTCTTGATTAAAATCCAAGAGAAAAGGTGTTTTCAAACAAGGCCTTTAAGTGACTCAGCTTCTCTGTCACATACAAAGAAGTTGTTCCAAAGCTGAGAATTAGCAACAAAAAAATCTTAGTTACTTATGTAACTGTAGTTCTATGAGTATGTGCGTAGTCCTCTTTCGCTATTGGCTAACACTCGAGGCAGTGCCTCACACCTGAAGATCAAACAATGTACCGCTCCAATCATGGGGACGTAGTACACTGACTGTATATAAGGCCCTGTCCACTATCGCTCGCCCTTCTTGAACTCTAGCACAGTGGAAGACATGCCTGCTGGGCCTGCAGGTAGAGAGCTACGCACATACTCATAGGACTACAGTTACATAAGTAACTAAGATTTCTCTGTCGTATGTGCTACGCTCTCTACAGGCTCTCTATTGGCATACCCTACGCGAAGGCCGTAGGATCAATGTATTCCCAGCAGGCATGCATGATTGGAGTGAACCATCAAGCCTCCATCACTGCTGAAGGACAAGCAAGAAGGGTGGATGGAGAGGGTGCATAATTCTCTCGCTGTCTTGGCAGAGTCGAGCGCCAAAAGCAGAGCCGTCTTAAACGATAAGCAACTGAGCTCAGCGTGATCCAGGGGCTCTAAAGGCAGACCCGAGAGGCCCTCTAACACCACCTGGAGTTCCCAAGGGGCGGCGGAGCTTCTGGGAGGCGGGATCGGTGTGAACACACCTGTAAGAAGCGCTTTACAAGAGGATGGTTATGGGCCAGGAAACCACCAAAAACCAGTGTGGCCCGAAGTGATGGCCAAGGCAAAGACGCCTAAGGTCGAAGCCTCTCGGCCTTTGGCCAGGAGACCCTAGGCCCTAACAGTCGAAAGTGCACGGGCTCCTAGATTGGTCGATACCATGGCAGAAGGGAGGCCTAAGCCTAACAACCTTCCCCTCTCAGCTTCCAACCCAATAGCCTGCGACCTAGGATAGGACACAAGTGAAGGGCTTCCCGGGCCTGAGTCAACGTGTCGGGCGAGTCCGGGATGTGCCAAGGTTCCATCTGCGCCATGGACGCCAAGTCCAGGTACCACCTGGCACTCGGACTGTCCGGGGCCACAACCAGGATTTGTAGTCTCTCCCTCCTGACTCTGTAGAGCAGTGGAAGGAGAATCCGGAGGGGGGAAAGGCATAGGGAAGACCCCCCGGCCAGCGTCAGTGTGCCAACGTGTCGACGCCCAGAGAAGGCTCGTCCCCTGGTCGGAGTGAGAACCAAATGGGGCACAGAGCGTTTTCTGCACTGGCAAACAGGTCGGTTACTGCGCCACCACCCGAACAGCTAGCCTCCATTCGTTGCGGACTACCCCGCCCCTGGACATGCTGTCCGCGCTCACATAGAGAACGCCGGGGATGTGCTGGGCCCTCAAGGAAGAGAGGTAAGTGCTGGCCCATAGGAGGTTCTCCGCCGCCGTCCTGTGGCTTTCTGTCTGTTCAGAAAGGCCTCCTTGGTCGTGTTGTCCGACCAGGCTAACACGTGGTGTCCCTCCAGTTTTGTCTTGAAGTGCTGGAAAACATTGCTCCCTGCTTCCATCTCCAGGACATTGATGTGCCTGGTTGTCGGAGAGCCCAAGACCCCCCCCCCCCCCCCCCCCAACTAGACAAGGAGGCATCTATGAACACCTTCGTGTAGTGGGGAGCATATCTCAGTCGCATGCCCTGACTCAGGAGAGCTAGGTCGGTCCAGAACCGGAAATCCCTCGGTGCAGGCAATGGGAGTCTCAACCATTTCCTTCTGTTGCGCACCGGGTGCAACTTGAGACAGGAGTACCACCGCTGGAGGCATCTCATGTGCAGTAGGCCAGCTGTACCACTGGTTGGGCCGCTGCCATCAATCCGAGAAGCGATTGAATCTGATGGAACCGGAATAGCGTCCCTTCAAGCACAGCTTGACCCTTCTGGAGAAGCAGCGCGCCTGTTGACCACAAAGCCCAGCTTGGAGATGTGAATCAGCACCACCTCCGTGTGAGCCTGAGCTTACCGATGGGAGGAGGCCAGGATGAGCCAATGGCTGATTCCCATATGATGCAGCAGGCCCAACGCCGCCTCCACGCACTTGGAGAAAGCGCATGGAACAGCCAAACGAGAGTCGTCAATATCCATGGCATGTCCCAGCTACGGAGAAGCGGTGGAACTTCCAGTGCTCCGGAACAATGGAAACCTGAAAGTAAGCAACCAAGAGGTTTACAGAGTCATCTAATCGCCCTGACTGACACACTTCAACAGGTGTCGTGTGGTTAGCATGCAAGACGACCTCTAGGCTATGCATCTGTAGAGGACGTGCAGATCTAAGAAGAGCCGAATGCCGCTGCTCTTCTTGGGAACCAAGAGGTACGGGGAGCAGAAACCGGTCTATGTTGGCCTCTCCATGACGTACTCATCCGCACACTCAGTGGGGATGAGAGTCATAGAGCAGCTGGAGAGCCAGCATCAAAGTGAGCATAGCAGAAAACGCTACCAGTGTGTCTCAATTGCATGGGGAGAAGTAGCTATAAAGCATAACATAAAGAGCCTCTACTCTCTCTTACAAGCTCCAGATGAAGAAGAAGCGGGCCGGGGTCAGAGAAACAGAACGCGCCGCAGCCGCAAGAGCGTGTCTTGGGGAGAGCGGATCCGCCTCCTTCTGTCCTGAACAGAACAGCAAAGCAGCGGGAGAGCAGCTGCTTTCTCCTGGTCCTTGAGGGAAAACAGACCCAACCAGAGGTGTCTGCAGTCCACCTGTCGCACATAGACCAAACCCCGTCTATGGCGAAGGCTTGACTTGCGGAGGAAAATCGCCAGCCTGTTTAGCACTAGCATAGCAGTGGTCACACAACACCACCGTCAGCCTGTTCTTCTCGGGCTGGAGTTGAGGCTTACCGCCGGACCAGAGCGAGGAAGAGGGAAGCAGAGACAACCTGATCCTGTCCTCGATGGATGGAACCCCCGACTCGCTGCATCAGTCCTGCACACAGCAATGCGGCCAGTATGCTAGTGCAGAGGTGCCACGTTGGAGAAGAAGAACGCCATGTCTTGTAGACTCGGCAGTACTCCTTGTCGCAATCTTCCCAGCCCTTCCTCCTGGGGACAATCCGGAGGGAAGGAGGCGCTGGAGTCTTGCTCGGCAAGGCTGCAGCACGGACCGGAGACACCGCCTTCTCCTTGGACATCTCCGAGTCTGAACCAAGATGCTCCGTGGATTCGGGGCTCATGAAGCCATGGCGCCGCTCGTGCTTCTCCCTGGGGAGTGAGAGGCAGGCAGGGCAATCTTTTCTCCATGGTGTGCCGCCAACCGAGGCAGAGGAAACAGAAGACGTGTCGGTCCTCTGGGAAAAGAGAGATCTCACATCTGCCGTACCTACAGCGCTCGATACCGGAGGGTGACAAAATCTTCGAGCTGGTGAGTACGACGAATCCAAATCTTGATTGTAGTGAAGTAAAAAATCGTTAAAGAACATGCTCAGAGATCTTCAAGTGCTGAGTGAAAAGAAGGGCAAACGATACTGGACAGGGCTTTATATACGGCCAGTGGCGGGTACTACGTCCCCATGATTGGAGCGGTACATTGTTTGATCTTCAGGTGCGAGGCACTGCCTCGAGTGTTAGCCAGTAGTGAAGCCCGTAGAGGGCGTAGCACATATGACATAGAAGTGTCTGATCTCCTCTTTCCCTTTTTGTGTTTGAAGCAGCAGAATCAGTTGATGAGCTGAGAACACGAGATGATCTGCATCGCTGCGTCATCAGACAAATACTAAGGAGAAAGACCATTTCAGCATTTATACCTAAATTAACATGTTTAGAAATAAACTCAAAAGCATACTGGCAGTCAATGTAGAGAAGATAATTTTGGAAAAATGTGGTCATATTTACGGCCACTACATTCTACACAAGCTGCAGATGCCCATGGTCTTCTAAAATGTTTCTAAAACTCAAAAAGGTTATTTTTGGAGATCTGTTTTAAATAATAAAGCAATGAAATAATCTAAAGAATGGGGGAAACTATTCAGAGTCCAAGGGCATAAGACCCAGAGCTTTGATACACAACACTCCATTTGGCTTTCAGTTACAGTGTGTGGCCAAGGCAATTACACTTGATGTCCAGAAAAGCTCTGCACAGCAAAAGGTCACATCCTTTATTTTGTCTGGTGTGTGCGGGGTATCTACTCAACTATTGGGTCCACTGTTCAACTGCTTTGCATCTCAATCTACGCGCGTTCACTTTGCTCGCTTGGCTCAGTGCAGTTATCGTTACTGGTAGATTGTGGTTGTCACTTCTTTCTCTCACCACAACAGGCGCTCTATAGAGGGATTTTCAGTCAACGCCACTTTCCGCCCTGCTGCACCCGTGTTGATAACAAAAAATCCCTCTATTGGCGCCCATTCCCGTGGTTTATTTAATGTGGTCTATTTAATGATGCCATAACAGATTTGTGAACTTCTCCACTTGGAGCACGATAAGCCACTTCTTATTAGTTCTGCAGCAGATGATTAGGAGAAATGGAAACAGGTGAATCAGCAGCCATGCCACTCTCAGAAAGGTGGAGCACAGAACACACAGAGGGGAGGAGGAAAAAGGGGGAAAAAGCAAAACAAGGACTGGATCTTGACAGTACCCTCCCCTGTCAGAATTCAAGCGCTAGAAATCAGAGAGTAAACCAGATTCAAGGATGAGAGGCCAAGACAACCAGGAGCGCCCCCTCCCAGTCCGACAGGTATTGATAACCCCTGCCTTGATGCCGCACATCAAGGATTCAGCGTACAGTAAATGCAAGATAGTCATCCACAACCTTGGCAGGAGGAGGGGGATTGGCCGGCGGAAACAGTAGACTGGAACGAATAGGTTTCAATTGGGAGACATAGAAAGTGGGATGTACGCGAAGAGATGAAGGCAGCTTCAAACGTACAACAGTTGGAGTTCAATTTCAAATAGTCCATTATAATGAGGAGAAAGTTTCTTGGAATTAATCTTTCAAGGAATGTCTCGGGATGAAAATCAAACTTTATCACCTGGTTTGTAGTTAGGAGCAGGGGTACAGTGTTTGTCTAAAATGTTCTTGTTTTGTTTAACAGTTGCTGTAGGTTGTCCTTTACTGATGGGACCGCAATGTTATGAACATAGTCTACCCATGGAATGTGTCTGCTCCAACAGCTTGGTTCCTGGGCAGCCATGCAGTGGAGAGTAGCTTCGAGGTCTTGGTTTGCCCTATCACACTGGCCTTTAGTCTGCAGATGGAACCCAGACAAAAGGCCCACCTTGGCTCCCAAGGCTTGAGAAAAAGATTTCTAGACTCTAGATATACTGTAAATTGTGAACCATGATCTGAAACAATATCTATAGGAATCCCATGAACACAGAAGATATGTTGCACCAGCAGATCTGCAGTTTATTGTGCTGATGGAAGTTTGGCTAGAGCAATAAAATGGACGGATTTGGAAAATTGGTCAACAATGGTAAGTACCACAGAGTTACCTTTGGATACAGACAGGCCGGTGGCAAAGTCAAGTGCGATATGTGACCAGGGATGGCTAGGAACAGGAAGAGGACAAAGGTAACCAGCTGGAGGTTAATTGGTGGATTTCCCCCTGGCGCATACAGTACAGGCTGAAATGTATGCCCTAATATCCTTCTCCATTGACACCACCAGAAGTGACATTTTAGCAATACAAGTGTTCATCGAGTCCCAGGGTGACAGGCAAATCGAAAAGTGTGTCCCCATTGTATGACCTGTGAACGGACAGCTTTAGGAACAAACAGGCAATTATGGGATCCATTACCTGGGTCTGGTTCAGCTTTTTGTGCCTCTTCTACCAGAGATTGTATCTCCCAGGTCACCATCGCAACAACACAGCAGGGATGATGGTTTTGGCCTCATCCAAAGATTCTGCAAAGACAAACTGACAAGAGAGCGCATCTGACTTTAAATTGTGAAAGCCTGGACAAAAGATGAGTCTAAAGTCAAACCTGCCAAAGAACAATTCCCAACGAGCCTGCCAGCCCTTACGAAACAAAAATATATTGCAATATACTACAATTTATATTGCAATACATTAGAAAATATATTTCAATATATGATAAAATATCTCATATATTTTAACATATATGGCAATATATAAGTGGACAATATATTGCTATATAGTGAGTCATACACTGAAAAAAGTGATTCTGGACCATAATTTGTAATATTCTATAAGAATAAAAAGTACATATTTGAATAAACACTTTAAAGTACATTTGTGTCTGAAACTTATGTCTGAGTACATTTATGTCTAAAACGTCTTAAGTTTGTTGATACTTTAACTAGTGATGGGAGTATCAATACTGAAGTACTGATAAGTGGATATTGACTCTTTAAAATCTCAGTATTGATGCTCATGCAAATATAATTTCCATAAGCAAATGTTAAATTATTGTGGTAATTTCCTCATTGTTGTGTGTCAGTCTCACATCAGCTTCAGCTAACTAACTACCTGTTCCTGTTGAATTGTTTGTTATTTTTTTAAATGCCTTCATCTGTAAGGATGTACTGGTATCAAACAAATACCCAAAAAATCCCCCCAAAATACTAAGTATTTTATGTTTACCAAACCTACCCATCACTAACAAGTCCATACAATGTGCATTTATCAAGTTAAAAAGTCACTAAACAGTCAGAAAAAACTACAATCCAAAAATACTCTTAGAGCAGGGCTATTCAACTATTTACAGCAAACCAATGCTAGAGCACAATTTGTGGACCAGATCAAAACTGATCAGTGGGCATTTTAGTTGATTAAGTTGATTTAAAAGTACTACAGGCTACTGAATACCAGATCTAATCAAGAAATGTGGCCCACTTTACTATGATGGGCCAGTTCTTTTTTCCTTAGCATTATGTTGCTGTATCCACCACTGTTCACTCTAAAGATACAGTGTTTCCCAGGCTTCTTCACAATGTGGTCCAGTTCATGGCCCATTTTACCATGGTGGGCCACATCATATTGTTTAGCGGGCCGCATTTGGCCGCGGGCCGCAATTTGTCCCGGTGCCTGGAGAGATGCGGGCGCGGGGGGAGCGCGGGGGCGTGTTCTTCTAGACCGGTGTAAACATGGCGCAGACCTCGGCCAGGTCTGACTTCTTAGTGGAACAGACATTTGCTCTTGGATTATTCATTCCTCTTTTTCGGACCCGACGGGACATCGCGGAGCCTGACGGCCCTGAGTGAAGCCTGGAGTCTGGACAGGCCGCTGGATGAAAGCCAAGTCTCCAAATTGACTGAAGAAGCCTCTAAAAGCTAATGCGCTAACACCGAGCTAATGCTAAAGCTAAAGCTATCAATGCCCTATGTTTTTGGATGGATCCGTTTGGTTACTTTCAGAAGTTTATAGTGTAAAGTTACTAATGCAGACAACAGGACAGTCTGCTGTGACACAGGAAGAACCTCCAGACACGTGGACAAGCCCAGTGGACATTAGCTGTGGACATTTGCTAAGGACTTAGCTAACTTAGCTAACTGTGTGTCTGCTGTCTGAGTTTGACTGTGTCTGACTTCATTTCACTTTTAGTTTTGAAATAAACCTCTCAATTTGATTGTAGTAGATTGATGCACTGTTCAAAATATTTTGAAATATAGGATGAAAATTGTCATAGTTTTACATATAATTTCATATAATGTAACTTGTAAGATGTGTATATATTGCAAAGTATATTAAGTTTGAATGTATTTTTGCATATAATAAAGTATATTATGTCATATATTTATAATGCTTCTTACAATATATAATCTTATAGATTAGGAAATATATTTTAATATATAGAACAATATAATATCTTGTATAAATGTAAGATATATTTCAATATATAGAACAATATATAATCTTTTATAATATGAAATATATTTTATCATATAGTGCTATATATAACCTTGTATAATGTAAGATGTATTTTAATATATATAGCAATATATTCCAGAGTATATTTTTATATCTATTCAATATACGAAAGTGGCAATAATTGCAGTATTTTCATATACTGAAATATATATTACTTTCATATAAAATATATTATTACAAAATATATATTATCATATATTGCTATGAAAATCTCACAATATATTAATTATCATGAAATATATTGTCATTTAATATATTGAGAAATATATTTTTGTTCCGTAAGGGAGGAGTTAAGGTGCATTGCAGTTTTGATATAGGCTAGGTTTTTATGATCTGTCCAAACCGCGAAAGGATGCTCTGCTCGTTCCAAATAGTGCCACCATTCCTCCTCAGGCCAATTTCACAGCTAGTTCACAGTTTCCAATGGAATAGTTGTGTTCAGCAGATGACAACAAGAAAAAAAGCACTTTTGGGTCTGCAGGGGAGCTCCAACCCCAGACATTGATGCATCAACCTCAAAAATGAGAGAAGGATCTGGATGGACAAGAAAAGGTGCAGAGGGGGACCAGATGAAAGGGACCTTAGGAGAATTAAGACGGATTGAGTTAGCTGTTGAAAGTCGTCCAGATAAGTAAAATGCAGAGTAATCGGTTAATTTATGTTATAATTACACAAAACTGTCTCTGTTGCTGTTTATTCTATATACCTGGCATCCGGCTACTGTGCTGTTGTGGTCCACCCACGTTTCTGCTTTGTGTGTTCCTGCTGTGCAGTAGTATAGATTGAGAGTCAGAACTTCCTCTTCCCTTCTGCAAAACCTGTGGTGGAAGAGGTTGGTCATCCAATCTAATCCTGTGTTTTAAGTGCATTCTAATCATTATTTCACCTTTATTTTGGTCATTGAACAAGCTATACTTGTATTTAAGTCAATATTAGGCCTTTACATTGTTCTGATGTTTTTTTTTATGTATCGACGCGAAGAAGTCTGGAAAAACACTGACTCTGTCATTGTCTCTTCTTTGTAGTTTGGGCCAGCTGTTAGCGGCACATGTATGTTGACACTGTTCACTTTCAATGTAATCCAGGTATGTTGCCCTTTTGCAAAAACCGTGGTTGAAGAAATTGGGCCTACAGTCAGCAGCACATGTATGTTGACGCTATTCACTTTCATTGTAATCCAGATTAAATGGAGACTGCCTCCAAGCGTACGGCTCTTTCCTGTGGTTCACTCCTGCACCAACAATCATAAACCAGCACACACAACACAGAAAGAAATACACCGGTCACACAAGCACCACAGGTGTTGTTCAGAGGTGCTTGTTCTCCCTGTACACCTCTGTGCTTGCATACACACTGTTTTTACCTGCTTCAGCAGCATTCGGACCCTGTGACTGACTGCGACGACAAAATAATAAACACATCTGATGTTCCTGCGATGCTATCATCAACTATCATGCTTTCATTGTGAGCAGGTTATCGCAGGTCGTAGCCCACAAACAATGCATAAATAACTCATACGTCAGAGCCGAGATTTCGCCACAATCTTGAGCCAAAATCGTGGCAAAATTGGCTCAAAACTTGCACAGTGTCTACCCGGATTAACTGATGCCATTGGCAGGTCCTTGCCTCTATCTTCCAATCACTAGCATCTCACTTGTCTAAGTTGCAAATATGTGGCCGCTGAGGGATTCAAACCAATTGCTGACACTAAAACTTGGAGACTAGCTCTTTGCTTCTGCTTCTTCCGCACCGTCACAAATCGATCCTGTTTTTCTCCAGGCTGCACGAAGAATGGGGAGCTACGCTCACTAATGCTAGCAGCCCTAGCACTGACCCAACTCGCAATCTCTGTTGCTACCTTGCTACAGCTAGGCTTCAGCGCCAGATGGGAAATGTTGAATTGACTCTGTGCACTGCCCCATTTTATTTTCAAAAATGCTAACATCTTGCCGGCAGGTTCATTTCCTGTTTAGTTCATTTCAATGAGGTTTTCACTCCCTTAGTCTAAAAGGAAAAATTACTAAAGATCAGGCACTGAACAGTGAGTTTTTGATGTTTTTTTTTTTTTTTTAAACATGTTACATACTTTACAAATGAGGAGAATATTTCACCAAATAACCAAAGTGTGTTTATAAAAAGATGTGTTTGTCTGTCAGTGCTAACACTAAAGTCTGAGAATTTGAAAGTAAGCAGCTCTTATGCACACAGTCAATTATCGTACCAGAGCCTCAAAATTATTGTATTTTGCTAAAAATGATCGTACACATCCAAACTGTTTTTAATTTTGGGCTAGAACAACTTCTATGACATAAAGACCTCTTTAGATGATGTTAAATCATTCCAGAAGTTATTTTTAAAATATGTTCTACTCAATTGGGAGGGTGAAAAAATACAATTGCTTCTATGTTTTGTGCAATTCAGAGTGAGGTTTCTTCTTTTCACACCTAATTCAATCTGATTTAAATGAATATCATTAGAACTCAATCATACATTATTATAAGTAAAATAAAGCATTAATTCACTCACTCTTTCCTTCATCCTAAGTCTTCATTATTGCTCATGCGGCATGTGTATTTACGTTTGTCTCACGAAATTGGGGTAGACACAAACGTGCAGCTGTGAGGAACTGTTGGTGCTGTTGTTTACTGATCCTAGATCAGTTTTTGGGTCAGATAGGCGAGCTCAAGTCAGTCAAGACGAAGAAAATACCTGGCACTTCGAAATTATTGCACATTTACATAGAATTTTACAGTAACATAGAATTATTGATCGTACAAGAGGTGAAAATAACGTACATAAGCGTCTCAATACCACGCTATTGTAAACAGCGTGTCATATGAACGCAACTTCTATTTTTTGCGTGTCTATTTGACGTGTTTCTGTCCTAGTTCATTTCAATGGTGAATGTTTAGACATGTTATTATTCATGAAAACTAACACAATCCTAATCCTAACCTTAACCAACTTCAAGCCTAAGATCTAAACTTACCCTTTTTTGTAACTTCAGACTTAAATTTTGCTGTTAATCCCTTGAAAAACCTCGTGTTTGTCGTTAACCACTAGGAGTGTCCAGACCACGCTAGAAAAAACGAGCGTGTAATTGCCTGCCAAAACAGACAGAGGGTGTCGTCGTGACACGCAATTTGTCATGGCGTGCTATTTTACGCAATCCATGAGAACACGTTGCTTCTTAACAAGTGTGAGCTAGATTAAACTTTAGATCGTTTGGAGACCAATTGACTAACACTGTTGTGTAGTAGAACAAATTAATTTAGAGCTTATTTGTGGATTGAGATGAAAAACTAGAGACAACAACTAGCACACCATAGACTTTGTGCACGCTAGCATATGCTAGTTCCGGTTGTTACCGCGACTCAGGGTCCCTTGTTTCCAGTGTGCTTGACGGGTTGTTTATTACATCGTAGGAGTCTCGTTCGAAAATTAGATTTTCCCAAACAACTTGCGAAAATGGAAAACGTTATGATATAGCACTAATGTTATTTTTTGGAAAACGCACATTTTCTCGTTCAATTTAGTGTTAATGTATCCGAAATATCCCACTATTCCCTTTCACAACAAATGCACGCAGCTGCACACAAACCCATAAACAGGGACAGACAGAACATGACAGATCAACCAATGAGAGCTGTGCATGAGATTGAGAGACGGGGAATCGGTTCAGACAGTGCTGTTGTGTTTGTCTGGGAGGCAGCTATACGGCCCAAGCCCAGACTCTTGCTGTATTCAGTCCGTGCGAGGCGGCATATGTGCGGAAGAAGGACCCCTGAAACACGGAGAGGACAGCGCGGAACCCCTGAAACACGGAGAGGGGTTCCGGAACCCCTGAAACACGGAGAGGACAGCGCGGATCCCCTGAAACACGGAGAGGAGGACAGCGTGGGTATCGTAAAACACGGGGAGGACAGCTCACTTTTACTGGGGCGCAGACACTTTAGACAGCTATCCTGCGCGTTCACTGTGGATTAATAATTGCTGTGGAGCTTCAAACTTTCATTTCCCGGAGACATTTTAGAAGATTTGCTTTGCTTGTCTCCTCTGCAACACGCATGTAAGAAATTACACTGTTTTGCTGTTTGTACGCAGACAGGCTTTGTGAGAATGAAAGCTTTGACTGAAAGAGACAAACGCCAGAAAAGATTCAACTGTTTGTTGCGTTTACTTGAGCAGATATTCGGATTGAATAAGCCCAGGATCACATTCATCTTTCTAATAAACGGAATATGAGCATACTCGTTTTTTTGCAGGTGTTTACATGGCTGTGCACAATTGGGTTATTGCTAATATTCCACTTTCAAACGGTTTATTAGCTGCACGCGATAATAGAAAGCTCTTTGGGCCATATACAGTTTTGTTCTTTTTTGTGCTTATGAATCGCTGGATAGTGAATTCTGATTAACTTCGTATTAGGACCAACGCATGCCTGGAGATAAAAAACAAACAAAACAAACACGTATTTACAGATATTTCGGCTCTTAGAGACACAATCCCTGCTGTAGAACAGCTGGACTAAAGCTGCAACAGTGGACATGTTTGCTTTGCTCTTTTTGTGTAGTGCACCGAAAAAAAAGTTTCTCGTTAAAACTCATATTCTGCTCAAACCACTATGCTCTCCTTTCGCTGCTCCACGTCAGTGTTCTGCAGTAATCCTAAATGTTATGGTAAAGCCTTTAAAGGGCCAAGATGTGCGCTATACGGCACTATGGGTCAGGATATAACCAGTGGGAACTACATTTCTTATCAAATCTTCCACCAGCCGTACACAGCGGTACACTGTAGTGGACATTCCTTCCACTTTTTGCAGTTTAGAAAATAAGTAGATCTTTTAATTTTCGTTTACTTTATTCATCACTGCAGTGAAAATACGAGGAGCGCAATAGCAAGCGGAAGTCAGTCATCCTATATCTGGTCATAAACCCGGAAATTAGCATTTTCTCGTGCACAAGGTCTATTCAAAGCCACAAACAACCCACCGGATGTGACGTCACTGGACATCACAACTCTCCCTCGTAATTTGAGAACTGCCCTTTGTCCCGTCACCTAGACCTGTTTGCCATGAAAAAGCTTCAGGCAACATAGTTATGCATCAACCTGGCATTCAGTGTACTTTGATAAAAGAGAAAATTTCCTTGTTGGCTTTTAGCTTTAAGCCAAAACAAAAAACAAAAAAACTTTAGTAAACACAGGATTTCTCTGGTAAAGAAAATACCTAGTGATTATTTACTTGTAACTTTTTGAATACGGACTAATTTGAGTGTGACTCTGCAAATTAGTCAAATTGAATAAATGGAGCAGTAAGAGACAATCCACACTCGGGGCAAGCCAGAACTATAGGCTTGCAGTTCCGGCTAGCCTTTGCATTCTGACACCATGAACAAACACATTTTACAAAAAAAATTCATTAAAAAAGGCCACAAAGCGCTGCAAATACTTTTGAGACTGTTAAAAGTCCTTTTAAAAGAGACGTTAAGAAGTTTTGACTTATTTCCAGGGTTAGGGTTGCAAGACCAAATAAAAAAAACATATCAAATAAAATAACATAAAATAATTTGTATGTTTTATTCAATGCAACATTCCATTCTGGATTAAGTAATGTAATCACATATACAAAGTATTTATCTTTAATTATTTGTTAATGGACTGAAGCAGTTATCAAAAGACAAAGAATATATATATATATATATATATATTCTAATAATAATAGATTAAGCAATCCTATTTGGAGCTCATTGCACAATGTCTGATGTGACATCACTGGGATTACAATGATATAAAAAGTTCAAGTTACGACTCTCAATGACATGCACCTTGCACATCTCCTTGTGTGAACAATGGTCACAGGGAACAGATCGATTCATGCTTTGCTATTGCTTCTCATAAAGACTTCAATATCATATACAGAAGATAATATTTGTTTTAAAAGAGGGGATCAAGGCAACTACCAATTTTCAAAAGATGGTGAGCTTATCCTCGGTGGAATCTTCTCTTTTCACAACAACTGGATGATTTCTCAGCATAATTATACTGAAAAGCCTAAGCTACAGCAGTGCACCAGGTAAGTCACAACTCACACCACATTGTAGTAATCTGTGAATGTCACCTGATAGAACAGACAGAATAGAACATTGTCATTTATGAATGCTCTTTATGAAACTTACAGTACATTAAAATAATACTAATTTTTTCCAACTTTAGTCTGAATTTCAGGGATTTCCAATTTGCCCAGGCTATGCTTTTTGCCATAGCAGAGATAAACAACAGTTCAGATCTACTTCCAGGCATTTCGTTGGGATATAGGATGTTTGATTCTTGTGGGTCAATCCTTTATGGAGTTGGAGGAGCACTAGTCCTGGCTAATGGCTATAGAGAAGTATTTGTGTCCCCAGAAACACCATGCACTTCAGCAGCCCAAGTACAGGCAATTTTAGGAGAAAGTTCATCCTCTCCTTGCATAGCCATAGCTACTGTTCTTGGTCCCTTTTCTTTACCGATGGTAAGAACAAATATGTTGTAGTTGTGTTCTAGAAATATTTGCTACACTAATGTTTGTCTTTAACTGTTCCAGATTAGCCACTTTGCTACCTGTGCATGCCTGAGTGACAAAGTGAGATTCCCCTCCTTCTTCAGAACTATACCCAGTGACCTGTACCAGAGCAGAGCACTGGCCCGGCTGGTCAGGCACTTTGGCTGGACATGGGTGGGAGCCATCAGAACAAATGATGATTATGGCAACAGCGGCATGGCCACTTTTAGTGAAACAGCCCATGAGCTGGGCATCTGTCTGGAGTACTCTGTGTCCTTCTTCAGAACTGACCCACCAGAGAAAATACTAAATATTGTCAAAACAATTAAGCAATCCTCTGCCAGAGTAATAGTTACATTTCTCACACCCAATGAAGTTGATGTTCTGATCACAGCCTTGTCTGAAAATAATGTGACTGGTTACCAGTGGGTGGGTACAGAAGCCTGGATTGTTGATTCTAAAACTGTGGCAATGGACAAACAGCACATTCTGGATGGGGCAATAGGGTTATCCATCCCGAAGGCACATGTCAGTGGGATGAAGGAGTTCATGATGGATGTGAAACCACTCAACACATCTGGTAATCAGTTATTTTCTGAGTTCTGGGAAGAACTGTTCAGCTGCAAATTTAATGCAGAAAGCAGTCAAAAACAATGCACAGGAACTGAAAGTCTGACTGGTGTGTCTAATAGTTTCACTGACATGTCTCTGATGCCAATATTTAGCAATATCTATAAGGGAGTGTATGCAGTGGCCCATGCTCTGCATAAAATCCTCAAGTGTAACAAAACCTGTCAAACTGATGTCGAATTGAGTCCGCATATGGTGAGTAGGGATGTGTGACAAATACAGCATTATAAATTCAAACCTAAATATGTGAAATTGAAGTCATCAATTTCTCATTGTTAGACATTGCAACATTTGAAAAACATTCATTTCCGAACAAAAGAAAGAGAAGAGGTGTATTTCAATGAGAATGGTGACCCTGCTGCAAAATATGAAATTATAAACTGGCAGCCCACTGTCCAGGGCACAGTGGACTTTGTCACAGTGGGCCTTTATGATGCGTCTTTACCTGCAAATCAACAACTGAAACTGCAAAATACTTCTATTAACTGGGCCCAGAATTCAAAACAGGCAAGTAATTTAATGTCATCACAATATTGAGTTGGTAAATAAGTCTTTGTATGATGCAGGTGCCATTATCAGTTTGCAGTAAAACATGTTCACCTGGAACACGTAAGGTTCTGCAGAAAGGAAAGCCAGTGTGCTGTTATGATTGTGTACTCTGTGCAGAAGAAGAAATAAGCAATACAACAGGTACTACAGGTTTTATTTTCCTCTTTTCATGTATCATCATTTTATTAACTCTCTACATTTGTTGATTCACAGATTCTGTCACTTGTTTTCAATGCCCTCCAGATTTTTGGCCAAATGTCCAAAGAGACACGTGTGTGAAGAAGGAAATCGAGTTTTTATCCTATGATGAGATCATGGGAGTCCTGCTCACAGTTGCCTCTTTATTTGGGACATGTATGACATGTACTGTGGCCTGGATTTTCTTCAAATACAGAAAAACTCCCATAGTGAGAGCCAATAACTCTGAGCTGAGCTTCCTGCTGCTCTTCTCCCTGACCCTGTGTTTCCTGTGCTCTCTCACCTTCATCGGTCGTCCCTCTGAGTGGTCCTGCATGCTGCGTCACACTGCGTTTGGCATCACCTTTGTCCTCTGTATCTCGTGTGTTCTGGGGAAGACTATAGTGGTGCTGATGGCCTTCAGAGCCACACTTCCAGGCAGTAATGTTATAAAATGGTTTGGTCCTCTTCAGCAGAGACTCAGTGTAATAGGTTTTACTCTGATACAGGTGCTGATCTGTGTACTTTGGTTATCAACATCACCTCCATTTCCATTCAAAAATTTTAAAGAATTCAAAGCTAAAATCATCATTGAATGTGCTCTGGGGTCATCATTTGGTTTCTGGGCGATTCTTGGATACATAGGCCTATTGGCTTTGTTGTGCTTTGTATTGGCGTTCTTGGCTCGTAAACTTCCTGATAACTTTAATGAGGCTAAGTTCATCACATTCAGCATGTTGATCTTCTGTGCAGTGTGGATCACTTTTATACCAGCTTATGTCAGCTCTCCAGGAAAGCTAAGTGTGGCAGTGGAGATTTTTGCAATTCTGGCTTCAAGTTTTGGTTTAGTTTTTTGTATTTTTATCCCCAAATGTTACATAATTCTGTTAAAACCCGAGAAGAACACTAAAAAGAACATTTTAGGTAAGTGATGGATAAAGATTCGGCCCTGGAATTTTTGCCTCAGACCGGCCCACACATTTATATATATATATATATATATATATATATATATATATATATATATATATATATATATATATATATATAACATATATATATATAAATATATATATATAAATATATATATATAAATATATATATAACATATATATATATATAACCAATAACAAAATTGAGATTTGTGAATATTAAAATCAGACTATAAGGCCACTTTAAACCAGGGCTGGACTGGGATAAAGATTTGCCCCTATATATATATATATATATATATATATATATATATATATATATATATATAATGTGTATAAAATGTCAATAACCAATAACAATTATTTTTAACAATTATTCAATAACAAGATTTGCCCCTATATATATATATATATATATATATATATATATATATATATATATATATATATATATATATATATATATATATATATATAATGTGTATAAAATGTCAATAACCAATAACAAAATTGAGATTTGTGAACATTAAAAATCAGACTATTATCTACAAAAATCTTTAAAAACTGCATAAATATATCTAAAATTGTATTCCTTTTAACATTAACAGAAGAAAAAGGTAGTAATAATCAACCTTCAACAAATATTAACTTTTTATTTTTTTTACTAAGTTTATATTATTTATGAATTCATATTTCTGCAGTATTAGTTTTACAGTGTAGTCAGCTGCACAGGCTGAATTGAAAAGGCTATAACTCGTTCCAAAGCTGAGCTGTGCTTATTTTCACAAGTGATCAGAGCCAATTTCTCTGACTACCAGAGAATTTTTTTTCCCCCAATTTGTAATTTTTTTGTTTTCCCCAGTTATTTAGAAGACTGTGACTACACTGAAATATTTTATTTTCTTTACCATGTTTTTGTTTGAAAAACACAGCATGTCCACTATAGAGGACATCAGAAGTTTGCCGACGTATAAATTTAACAATTTCCATACAGTTCAGTTCTACAGAGAGTAAGTGAACTCAGGGTTTTAAAATCTCCACAACCTCAACACAGATCTGTAGTGCATTTATTTTGGAACATTGAACTTTTCTGATTTTTTTTTCTGGTTTACTGTGTGTGATATTTGGATTCATCACTCTCTTCACTTTCTTTGGAGATTGCTCCTTGAGCTCGACTAATGATTCAACAAGGACCAGTTTAAAATCCAGGAACTTTAGTGGTTTCTTGCTCAGAAGCTGACAGCAGTGTAGCCATGCGTTGTACAAACATTTTTTTCTTTCTTGGACCATCTTCTGCACACGTCCTGAGGCTCAATGCCGTAGGCAGAGGAGCACATAACCACTGGCTTGTTGTCAAACCATTTACTGACAGCAAGTTCAGAACTTCTTCTGACCACCATCTCAGATGCTCCTCTTCCTTTCTTTTTGATAGCCTGTATTTCATTATAGTCCAAAGAGTACAAAGTCAAGATGTACATTGTAGTCTTGCTCTACACAGACGGCGACTGGACAGTGCCGGTTCCTCTTCTGCTTGTCCTGCCTCAACCTCATCCTCAGAGCTCTCTGATTACTCTGCCTCTCCCTCAAACAATGGCTCTTGGTCATCATCATCATCAAACAACTCAATATCTGAGTTTTCTCCCACATTTGTAGCAATATTCTCTATACTTCTGACTCAGAACCATTGGTTTCAAAATAAAAATAAAAAAGTGAAATGACTCTAAATGTCCACTTCAGAGGACATCTGTCAAACACTCAAATTTCATTATAAAATATTGTCACATTACTTCAAAAACTGTTTTAAAGTGTTTATTAGACATTCATAAAAATATACCAATGGAATTTTGATCTAAAACTGGGTTAATAAAAAAGGTTAAGGTTAAGGTTAAGGTTAAGGTTAAGGTATACTTTATTGTCCCCGTAGGGAAATTTGTCCTCTGCATTTGACCCATCCTTCAATGCCTCTGGGGCATCTCCTCAGGAGCAGTGATCGCCGCAGCGCAGCGCTCGGGGACCCATCTCCAGATGTTGTTGCTAGGCTTGGTCAGGACTACACTAGCTGGAGGATATTACCCTAACATGCATGTTATTGGTTGGTGGGGGAAACCGGAGTGCCCGGAGGAAACCCACCCAGACACGGGGAGGAACATGCAAACTCCACACAGAAAGGCCCGGCCCGTGCGGGAATCGAACCCGCGACCTTCTTGCTGTGAGGCAAGAGCACTAACCGCTCAGCCACCGTGCCGCTAAAAGGTCACCTTCTGTCCTTCTTTCCACAAAATTAGGTTTTTTCGATGATGGCCATTTTCCTTGAAAAGGAGCAGGGTCTTTCCCAAGCCCCACCCTTATGAATTTGGTATCATTTGAAAGTTCTGAATGTCCTCTTTAAATCACAACAGGAGTTGGTTAGGTAGCGTGCAGGGGGTTGGACATATCTTAATGGAGAAATGTCCACTAGAGAGGACAAAAATGAACTATGGGTAGTCAGGAGGATATGCGGCAGATTATACGTTATACCGCAGACACGCGACTAGTATCCTCCTTGCTGAGGGCTGAGTGTCCCCTACACGCGGCCTGTTGGCGCTGTTCTGTCGCATTGAGTGAACGCGCAGTATCGGGGCCGTTCTCTGTGTGTGTCTGGCGCGGTCTTGCGCTCAAAGCCCGGAGCGCTGCACACAAACACAACATAGAGACACAAACGCAATAATGTACCGACACGTACACCACAACATGTGCAGTTATATCACTCTCTGCCGTGAAGGAGCGGGGGCTGAGGGCAGGGCCGGTGTTCTCCCTGACCTGGGCTGCTGTTTGCTTGTAACATATGATGTGTATTACGCTATTCAGACCGGACCGGCCCAAAATGGCATCGGCCCACCGGGAAAACTCCCGAATCTCCAGATGGCCACCCTTACGAAACAAAAATATATTGCAGTATAATAGAATTTATATTGCAATACATTAGAAAATATATTTCAATAAATGACAGAATTTCTCATATATTTTAACATAGATAGCAATATATATGTAGACAATATATTGCTATAGGCCTATAGTGAGTCATACACTGAAAAAAAGTGATTCTGGAACATAATTTGTAATATTTTATAAGAATTAAAAGTACATATTTGAATAAACACTACATTTATGTCTGAAACTTATGTCTGAGTACATTTATGTCTGAAACTTCTTAAGTTTGTTGATACTTTAATTAATGATGGGAGTATCAATTTTGAAGTACTGATAAGTGGATATTGACTCTTTAAAATCTTAGTATTGATGCTCATGCAAATATAATTTCCATATGCAGTTGTTAATTTATTGTGGTAATTTCCTCATTGTTTTGTGTCAATCTCACATCAGCTTCAGCTAACTAACTACCTGTTCCTGCTGAATTGTTTTGTTGTTGTTTTTTAAATGCCTTCATCTGTAAGGATATACTGGTATCAAGTATCGTTACCAAAAAAATCCCCCCAAAATACTTTGTATTCTATCTTTACCAAACCTAAGCATCACTAAGTCCATACAAAATGCATCTATCAAGTTAAAAAGTCACTAAATGGCCAAAAAAAAGTTCTCTCAGCACAGGTTCTACATACAGAAAAAGGGGCGGTGCCTGGAGGTCTAGAGCAGGGCTATTAAATTATATTTTACAGCGGGCCAGATTTTTCAGGGGACTATGGTCTGTGGGCTGAACAACAGAACTGGCCCAAGAACGAATGAACGAAGAATGTTTAGTAAATTGAAATTAAGTCTAAATTGCTCTGTCCTGTAACAGGCTTACAGTCCCTGACAAAAGTCTTGTCGCTTATCCATTTTGTAGAAACAAAAGCTTATAACCTGACTTTAAATTAATCGATTGGTTTTAGAAATGTCTCATATGAAAGCTAAAGCCCTCCCAAATTATGCTCAATATACTAAAATAAATTTGCTTCACTGAAGAAAGATTGATCATTTAATGAACACAGAAAGGTCAGATTTTGGCAAGACAAAAGTCTTGTCGCCTTGTCCTATGATGCACCCAATCCGAGATTACAGCCTCACCTGTGATCAGTTACTGATCAGTCAATTAGTGGGTGTGTAGAAAAAGAACCCCAGCACACCAGACCTTCACATCAACTGCAACTTGACCGCTGACAACATGCCTAAGATCCACCCTGAGACCAAAGCGTTAATTATCAAGAGACTGAAGACCAGATCCACTGCTGAGGTGGCTGACACCTTCAATGTGTCTCAGCGTCAAGTACAAAGAATGAGAAAAAGATCTGAAAAGAGTGAAGATGTTTCTGACAAGCCCAGGTCCGGCAGACCCCGCAAGACAACTGCTCGGGAGGACCGTTTGTTGATTCGAAAATCCAAGGCCAGCCCCTTTTCCACTGCTGCAGAGCTCCACCATGCCTGGTCACCTCAAGTGCCTGTGTCAACCAGAACAGTTTGCAGAATTCTGTCTAGAAATGGCCTCCAGAAAGGTCAGATTTTGGCAAGACATTAAATGATCAATCTTTCTTCAGTGAAGCAAATTTATTTTAGTATATTGAACATAATTTGGGAGGGCTTTAGCTTTCATATGAGACATTTCTAAAACCAATTGATTAATTTAAAGTCAGGCGGAAATACGTAATGTTTGCAGACACGCCCCCTCAAGTGCCGTCCGCGTGGGCCAGGTTTTCCACGTCGGCGTCAGGGAAAAATCTGTGACTACGCGGACGGAAACCAACGGGCTTTCAATGGCAGCTCTCTACCGTCCTCTACAAGGCGCACAGAAACTATAAACACTGCCAGCGTCTGCTCTGCTCTAGTCCATGCGTTTAATTTCCGTGCGGACTTCACGTGCGGGAGCCATAAACCAAGCTTGACTTCTTAGTGGAACGGACATTTGCGGTTGGATTATTCATCCCTCTTTTTCGGACCTGACGGCACATCGCGGAGCCTGACGGCCCTAAGTGAGGCCTCCACAGGCCGCTGAATGAAAGCCAAGTGTCCAAATAGACTGAAGCAGTCGCTAAAAGCTAATGCGCTAACACCGAGCTAATGCTAAAGCTACCAATGCCCCATATTTTTGGATAGATTCGTTTAATCACTTTCAGAGGGTAATAGTGTAAACTAAAGTTACAAATGGAGACAACAGGACAGGTCTGCTGTGACACAGGAAGAACCTCCAGACCACATGGACAAGCACAATGGACATTAGCTGTGAACATTTGCTAAGGACTTAGCTAACTCTGTGTCTGCTGTCTGAGTTTGGACTGTGTCTCTTCACTTTGTATAGATGACTTGCAACATACGTCACTTCCCGTGCCGCCAAGAGGGTGCCGCCCCGTTTCGGTGAAAACAAAGCCTCGCGTACATTGAAATGAATTGGAGTTTATCGATTGTAAGCTTCAGATACACGTCTAAAAACTACATTTAGTGTTTTGTATCATGTAGTAAAAGACAAATGGAAGGCAAAGGATCAGCGGTTTGACTTTAGACACTTCACAGACAGAACGGTGAACGTTTTAAACTGACCCAATAGACCCAATGCTAATCATAAGTGCCTGTATCAGACGTGTGTATTTTTGTATTAAAACACCCGTGGATGCTCACGTTTTATGAGAAATGAGCTGACAATCAAAATATAAATAAATAATATATATTAATCCACAAAATGATTCGTCTTTTTTGTGCTATGCTAGCTTGATATCAAGAAACATACTTTTAACTGTAGCTAAGATTGTGCTTGTTTGTTTTATTCATGTCCCTAATTTATTGTGTTGGATTTCGTTAAGTTAAATTAAATATCTGATGTCTTGTCTTTACTGCAATGTGGAAATTTGTGGTCAACACATAAGGAAAAAACTAGTGTACATACCCGTGGGCTCAAGCTACAGTTAGCAAGTTACTTACAATAATAGACATATTATAATTCAATATCAAACACACAGAGCCTGGTCAAATATTTACATCATTTATTTGTTATAAAATGACTAAACTAATTCGAATAAATGAGTTACTTCTAAAGACTGTCAGTGTGTGGACAGTTTAGCCGAGGCAGAGAAGATAGCTAGCTCTAATCAGCAGACGTATCTTAATAAAACACTATCTTTTTCGACTGTTGGCTTTAGTCTCACACATCCTTACAAACGTACGGCTGTTTTTCTATGGCTCCAGTGGCTAGTTTTCAATTTATTTGGCCAAAAAGGAGAGAAAAGCTGAACATTGTATCTACCGCCATTGACTTAAAATGGAATATTTTCACCGAAAGTGGGCGGGTACTTTAGTGAAGCAAAAATGCCCGTATGTTGCAAGTCATCTATTGATCCCTTAAGCTGCTGGTTTTGAAATAAACCTCTCAATTTGATGGTAGTAGATTGATGCATTGTTCAAAATATTTTGAAATATAGGATGGAAATTGACATAGTTTTACATATATAATTTCATATACAATATATATATATATATATGGTAGCACTTTAAAAGACCTCCACGGTACCTACCAGTTAAGTGCCGTGTCAGTTACTAGTAACTAACAGTGACACTTACTAGTACTTACTCTGGTACTTACTGTGGTACTTACACTGGTACCTAGAGTGGTACTTTGAGTGGTACTTGTACCAGCAGTTACTGGTACATACCACTTGTAGTTACTGTGGTACTTACACTGGTACCTACAGTGGTACTTTGAGTGGTACTTGTACCAGCAGTTACTGGTACATACCACTGGTAGTTATTGGTACTTACTGTGGTACTTACACTGGTACCTACAGTGGTACTTTTACCACCAGTATTGGCATGCTGGTATGGTCGTGGCCATACCAGCATGCCAAAGCCTGATCCCGTCAGATCTCAGAAACTAAGCAGGGTTGGGTCTGGGCAGTACTCGGATGGGAGACCACAGAAAAGGTCAGGTGCCACAGTGGGGCAACTTCAGTGGTACTTACTACAGTAGTTGACAGTCAACTACTGTAGTAAGTACCACTGAAGTACCAGTATGTGTCACTTTAGAACAGGTCCCGTTGTTACTAGTACTTAACTGTCAACTACTGTAGTAAGTACCACTCAAGTACCAGTATGTGTCACTTTAGAGCAGGTCCCGTTGTTACTAGTAGTTGACTGTCAACTACTGTAATAAGTACCATTGTAGTACCACTATTGACCATTATGTATCATGGTATTTATCAATAAATGTTGGAATTAAGCTAAGATTGTTGTAAATTGTTTTCTGTTGTTTTGTTTACTGAAACAAATAATTACTTTGGTATTTGTCAATACCCAATATTGTTGTGACATAAATAAAGACCTTGGTGCTTTTTTAACATTTGCATTTTATTGTTACTTTTTTTAATTTAGTACCAATAATACCACCACTGAAACATTTGTGTGTGCCACAAATTATTAAAAGCGTTAAGTGTACTAATAGTTACTACTGTAAGTACCAGTCACTGCTGACACAAGTACCACCTTAAGTACCAGTGTAAGTGCCGCAGTAAGTACCACAGTTAAGTACCAGTAACTACCAGTGGTATGTACCAGTAACTGCTAGTACAAGTACCACTCAAAGTACCACTGTTGGTACCAGTGTAAGTACCAGTAACTACCAGTGGTATGTACCAGTAACTGCTGGTGCAAGTACCACTGTAGGTACCAGTGTAAGTACCGGTGTAAATACCACAGTAAGTACCAGTGGTATGTACCAGTAACTGCTGGTACAAGTACCACTCAAAGTACCACTCTAGGTACCAGTGTAAGTACCACAGTAAATACCAGAGTAAGTACTAGTAAGTGCCACTGTTAGTTACTAGTAACTGACACGGTACTTAACTGGCAGGTACCGTGGAGGTCTTTTAAAGTGCTACCATATATATATATATATATATATATATATATATATATATATATATATATATATATATATATATATATATACACACACTGTTCACAAATCTGTCTAAATGTGTGATAGTGAGCACTTCTGCTTTACTGAGATAATCCATCCCCCCTCACAGGTGTGCCACATCAAGATGCTGATATGACATCATGATTAGTGCACAGGTGTACCTTATACTGCCCACAATAAAAGGCCACCCTGAAATGTGCATTTTGTTTTGGCTTTATTGGTGGTCTGGGGACTCAGAACCAGCCAGTATCTGGTGTGACCACCATTTGCCTCATGCAGTGCAACACATCTTCTTCGCATAGAGTTTATCAGATTGTCTATTGTGGCCTGTGGAATGTTGGTCCACTCCTCTTCAATGGCTGTGCGAAGTTGCTGGATATTAGTGGGAACTGGTGCACGCTGTCGTATACGCCGGTCAAGCACATCCCAAACATGTTCAATGGGTGACATGTCCTGTGAGTATGCTGGCCATGCAAGAACTGGGACATTTTCATATTCTCTGAAACGCCTTTGGAGATGGCTTATGGTGGAGAAATGAACATTCAATGCACGAGCAACAGATCTGGTTGACATTCCTGCTGTCAGCATGCCAATTGCACGCTCCCTCAATGCTTGTGGCATTTTGCTGTGAGACAAAACTGCACATTTCAGGGTGGCCTTTTATCAAATCAAATCAAATCAAATCAAACTTTATTTATAAAGCGCTTTTCATACATCCATGTAACACAAAGTGCTTTACATTTAATTAAAAACAATCCCACATGCCTACCACCCTCCACCCGTCCCCACCAGACAACCCCCATATTACAAGCACCCCCCCCCCCCCCCCCCCCCAACACACCACACACACACACACACACCCTTCCACAGACATTAAACACATTTTGCTCCTTTCATATACATACGTTGGCTGGGTACAGATGAACCAAAGGCAGCATCATCAGAGGAGCTGTCTGCACCAGGAGCAGAGTCGCCTGCAGCCACAGGACACCAGCCCAGGGCCCAAAGAAGAGATGAGGTCAAGACCAAACCTCCAGGGCCCATGAGCCAGAACCCAGCAAACACAGCCGACCACAGCTCCTGGTGCAGAGGCTCCTCAGAGGAAACACTGGAGAAGCTAAAAGTGATAAGAAAATTAGGATAAGTATAAAAAAGATAAATACAAGCAAACTAAGACCTAAAAATAATATTATCAAAAACTTAAGAACAAAAGTCAGATAAAACTAATTATAAATAAATATAATAAGTAAATAATAGCATGTAAGATGATAAATACTAAACAAAAGCTAAGCTAAAAAGATGGGTCTTGAGCCTGCTCTTAAAAACCTGAATGTTCTCTGCGGCCCTGAGGTCCTCCGGCAGACTGTTCCATAGACGGGGGCCGTAAAACTGGAAAGACGCCTCGCCGTGAGTGTGTGTCCTGACTTTGGGAATGACTAGGAGCCTGCTGCCGGAGGAGCGCAGGGTCCGCGAGGGTTCATAAGGTAAAAGCAGTTCTGAAAGATAAGAAGGCCCAAGACCATTAAGACACTTAAAAACCAGTAAAAGAACTTTAAAATCGATCCTAAAACACACAGGGAGCCAATGCAGCGATTTTAAAACCGGTGTAATGTGGTCCCGCCCCCTGGTCTTAGTCAGGACACGTGCTGCTGAGTTTTGTAATAATTGTAAACCTGAAATAGACTTTTTGGGAAGACCAGAGAGCAGGGCATTACAATAGTCTATACGACTGGTGATAAAAGCGTGCATCAGCGTCTCTGTGTTGGCCCGAGAGAGAATGGGACGGACTCTGGCGATGTTTTTGAGATGGCAAAAACCTATTTTTGTAATATTTTTAATGTGAGGAATAAAAGTCAGCTCAGAGTCAAAAATAACGCCCAAGTTTCTAACTTGTGAAGATGGTTTAAAAGATTGTGTTTGTAATTTGGATAAAAGTTTCTCTCTCTGGGCCTCAGGACCGATGACTAAAACCTCAGTTTTGTCCTGGTTAAGCTGGAGAAAGTTTTCTGCCATCCAGGATTTGATGTCTAAACCGCAGTTAAAAAGAGCATCCATTGGCCTGGTGTCATCAGGAGACATGGAGATATAAAGCTGTGTATCATCTGCATAACTGTGGAAGTTGATTCCATGTCTCCTGATGACACCACCAAGAGGGAGCATGTACAGGTTAAAAAGTACAGGACCTAAAATGGAACCCTGGGGCACACCACATGTGATTTCATGAACCAGAGAGGAGCAGGTATCTAAACTTACCATAAAGGTTCTGTCTGTGAGATAGGACGTAAACCATTTGTGCACAGTACCAGAGAGGCCAACCAGGTGTTTGAGTCTGTGTAAAAGAATAGTGTGGTCTACTGTATCGAAGGCAGCGCTTAGATCCAGTAGAACCAACACTGTCACCTGTTTAGAATCATAATTTAGTCTAAAATCATTTAAAATCTTTGTCAAGGCTGTCTCGGTACTGTGGTTTACCCTAAAACCAGACTGACATTCTTCAAGAATGTTCTGAGAGTTTAAAAAATAATTTAGCTGTGTAAAAACAAGTTTTTCTAAAATTTTGCTTAAAAATGGTAAGTTAGATACCGGTCTGTAATTGTTAAAATCATTAAAATCCAGATTGCTCTTCTTCAGCAGGGGCCTCACCACTGCAGCTTTAAAAGCAGTAGGAAAGACCCCTGTCTGAAGAGAGCAGTTCATCATGTTTAAAAGCTCGTCTCTAAAAGATTCATAAAATGACTTAAAAAACTGAGTTGGGACGGGGTCTAAAAGACAAGTGGTGGGCCTCACTGACGAGAAAACTTTATCAAGCATCTCAGCATTAACCAGGACAAAACTGTCCAGTGTTTCCTCTGGTAAAGATAAACAATCAGATGTGTTAAAAACAGTGGTTCGAGTAGATAAAATGTCACATCTGATTTTGTTTATCTTTCCCCTGAAGTGGTCTGCAAACTGCTCACAAAGAGCATCAGTGGGAGGAAGTTTAGGACTGTTAAAATCAGGGTTGGTAAGATGATCAATGGTGGAAAAAAGAATTTTAGGATTATTTTTATTGTTTGAAATTGTTTTTGAAAAGTATGCATTTCTTTTGTTTCTGACTGCGCTGTTGTAGGTCTTTAGGTGATGAGTATAGATTTGCAAATTCACTGTTATTTTGTTTTTTCTCCATTTTCGTTCTGCCCCTCTGCATTTTCTTTTTAGTTGTTTCAGTTCTTCATTTCTCCAGGGGGCCACAGGTTTGGAGGGGGCCTTTTTGAGTCTAAAAGGAGCAACAGAGTTAAGAGCAGTTTGTAATTTACTGTTAAAATCGTTCACAATAAAATCACAGGGGGCAGGTAAAACAATTGGAGGAGTGTTTTCTAAAACCTGAATAAAATTTGCAGCCACTTCAGGGGTAAGATGACGCCTCCGTACAGTTTTCGCAGAGGTCTCCCGCTGAATAAAACAAGTGATGTTAAAAAACACACCGAAGTGATCTGACACAGCCAAGTCGACAACAGAGGACACACTCGCAGACAGGCCATGCGTGATGACCAAGTCCAAAGTGTGTCCTCTGTTGTGAGTCGGCTGTGTCACGTGTTGGGTAAAATCCATATAGTTAAGAACATTTAAAAACTCAGTAGCAATGGGGTCTAAAACATCTATGTGCAAATTAAAATCACCTGTTAAAATAATTTTATCGTAAGAATTGTATAAAATTGATAAAAAGTCTGAAAATTCATTTATAAAAAGAGTGCACTTTTTTGGTGGTCTATAAATTATTACGCATAAAATTTGTGGATTGGTTAAAAGTATCGCATGATGTTCAAAACTACTAAAATTATTAAATAAAACAGGTTTGGTGGCCAGAGTGTTTGTGCAAATTGAGGCAGTGCCACCTCCCCTTTTGTTATCCCGAGTTGAAAAAGCAAATTTAAAATCATGCGGTGAGGCCTCTGCGAGAACAACTGGTGCATCTGCGCCCAGCCAGGTTTCTGTTAAAAACAAACAATCAATATTATTATCTAAAATCAGGTCATTAACAAAAAAGACTTATTCAGCAGAGAGCGGATATTTAAAAGAGCCATATGGATAGTGGGTGGAGATGATGCAATAGTTTGTGAGGTATGAGTTTTGGTGAGTGGTATGAGGTTATGTAAGTTAACTGTAGGTTTATTGAAAGTTTTATGTGATGGCCGCTCTCTGCTGATGATTACCGGTATGAATTGTGGTGGTGGGTGAAACTGTCAGACAGATTGTAGGGTGAGTTCTATGTTGTTGGAGAGGAGGCGGGATCCGGTGAGGTTTGGGTGAAGGCGGTCCTTTTTAAAAAGTTCAGGTCTGTTAAAAAATGCAATAAAATTGTCCACGTAGGGGATTTGATTCTGTCTGCAAAGGTTCATGAGTCTGATGTGTAGTTGTCTGATGCGGCTGAATTTTACATCTCCAAATCGAGGTGGTGGAAGGAGTCCAGAAACAATGCACTGTTTATTTAAGCTTTGAATTGTGGAGATGAGGGTTTTGTAATGATCCAAGAGTGTTTCTGACTGCTGCAACTTTATGTCGTTTGTACCGATGTGGAGAACAACTGTTGTGACGGTGGGATGGTGACGTAATATGGTGGGCGCGGAATCGGTGATGTCCTTTACCAGCGCACCTGGGTGACAGGAGGTGTGGCCTTTGTTGATCCTCACGTGTCGAACCATGGAGGATCCCAGGACGAGCACGGACGGTCCTGGCTTGGAGGCAGCGGGCATCGTGGAGATATGCGGCTGGCTTTGCGTCGCTGGGTGGCCGGAGACATGTCCCTGCTCACACAGGGATGGAGCGGAGGACGCCCCAAGTCCACGCGGAGCCGGCGAGCCCCGCGCGCACGAGGAGGACACTCCGGGCGGCGTAGGAGCCGCGCTCGGCGATGATTGACCCAGCGACTCACGCGCACTCTCATGCAGATTGCCCAGGACTGGCGGTGTTATGCTGTCCAAGCCTCGCGCTACAGGGTGGCCCGACCGTGGAGCTGGAGTAAAATGCAGATTTCCGGCACGGGTTTTTTTAGATGGTGGTGGAAACTCATCGTGGTCCAGGATGCTAAATTTATTTCCCAGCGTAATGTCCACCGTGGAATAGGAACGAGACGCACGCTTACCTCGCCCCTTACGTGGCCCGACCTGGATCCACGGATTTGACTGGACAGGAGTGCTGCTGATGGGAGCTTTGGGTCTTGCCCCTTGTCGGAGCCAGTTACGGTCTTCCGTGACTGGCTTGGTAACGCCACCGGGAACGCTGGGATCAGATGAAGTGGAGTCGGTGGCGTCGCGTGTGGAATACCGGGCCGTGTCAGCGAGTTGGGCGCTGTTTGCACTGGTACGAGTTTTGCCCAGAATAATGTCATCCCGCTCCTCCTGGATTTTTACAAACAATGTGGATATTTGATGTTCGAGCTCAGTTACTCTCTGGCTAAGGCCGACACAGCTCTCGCAACTGGATGCACAGGTGAGTGAATTCATGCTAGCATGCTTCTAGCACCGCACCGGTGCACTTTTTTAGCTTTAAAATCCGGTCATCCAGAGGTAAAAACGTATATCCAGTAAAACAAAGTTAAAAGCTGCATCAATCTGTGCTCGTATTCCCAAGATAAGCGTTAAAATCCAATAAAAACGAATTTGTTTTGGACTCGGTCTGTCAACAAAACATTGTGGGCAGTATAAGGTACACCTGTGCACTAATCATGATGTCAGATCAGCATCTTGATGTGGCACACCTGTGAGGTGGGATGGATTATCTTAGCAAAGCAGAAGTGCTCAGTGCTCACTGTCACACATTTAGACAGATTTGTGAACAATGTTTGAGAGAAATTGTAATATTGTTTATCTGGAATGAATTTTAGATCTTCAAGTCCACCTCATGAAAAATGGGAGCAAAGACAAAAGTGTTGCGTTTATATTTTTGTTGAGTATATATATATAAAAAAAAAAAAGATCCCTCTCACCCTACGCGGGTGGTCTCATCCGCTTTCCAAGCTCGGGTCCTCTACCAGAGGCCAGGGAGCTTGAGGGTTCTGCGCAGTATCCTTGCTGTTCCTAGGACTGCACTTTTCTGGACTGAGATGTCAGATGTAGATCCAGGGATATGTTGTAGCCACTCATCCAGTTTGGGGGTCACGGCCCCAGTGCACCGATCACCACGGGCACCACTGTTGCCTTCACCTTCCAAGCCTTCTCCAGCTCTTCTCTGAGCCCTTGGTATTTCTCTAGTTTCTCATGCTCCTTTCTCCTGATATTACCATCACTTGGTATTGCCACATCCACCACCACGGCTCTCCTCTGCTCTTTATCCACCACCACGATGTCTGGTTGGTTCGCCATTACCATTCTGTCTGTCTGTATTTGGAAGTCCCACAGGATCTTGGCTCGGTCATTCTCTACCACCTTGGGAGGTGTTTCCCACTTAGATCTTGGGGTTTCCAGTCCGTACTCGGCACAGATGTTCCTGTATACTATGCCAGCCACTTGGTTATGGCGTTCCATGTACGCTTTCCCTGCCAGCATCTTACACCCTGCAGTTATGTGCTGGACCGTCTCAGGGGCCTCTTTGCACAACCTACACCTTGGGTCTTGTCTGGTGTGGTAGATCTGGGCCTCTATGGCTCTGGTGCTCAAGGCCTGCTCCTGTGCAGCCAGGATGAGCGCCTCTGTGTATATATATATATATATGTATATGTATATGTATATGTATATGTATATATATATATTTTGCAGATTATATTTATGTATGTGTTTACACACATTTGAATGTATTATTGCGTATAAGTATATTATGTCAAATATTTGCATATATTTATAATGCTTCTTACAATATATAATCCTATAGATTATGAAATATATTTCAATATATAGAACAATAAATAATCTTGTATAATGTAAGATATATATTAATATATAGAACAATATATAATCTTTTATAATGTGAGATATATTTTAATATATATAGAACAATATATAATCTTGTATAATGTGAGATATATTTTAATATATATAGAACAATATATAATCTTGTATAATGTGAGATATATTTTAATATATATAGAACAATATATAATCTTGTATAATGTGAGATATATTTTAATATATATATAGCAATATATTCCAGAGTATATTTATAGATTTATTCAATATACGAAAGTGGCAATAATTGCAGTATTTTCATATACTGAAATATATATTACTTCCATATAAAATGTACTATTACAAAATATATATTATCATATATTGCTATGAAAATTTCACAATATATGAATTATCATGAAATATATTGTCATTTCATATATTGAGAAATATATTTTTGTTTCGTAAGGGCAGTCCAGCCCTGCTTTAAACTCTTTGTCCAATCAGGATTTTACTAGAGGTTCCTCCCTTTCCCGATTGCTTGCCAGATCCTGTTCAGAGTGATGCACAAATTGATCTGGTGTGAGCCAGGTTAACTCTAAACCAGTGGTTACACTAGACATAATTCCAATCTGTCACCGTGACGGACAAGGTACCAAAAATCTGTCATAAGGGATTTTTATCCGTCATAATTTTGTTCAGTAGGTTTATTGTTGCCTATGTTTTTTGTAGCTGATATCTATCACGGAGACTTAAGATGCATTACAAAAAAATACTGAACTCCGCATAAATAGTTTCTTAACTCTTTCCCTGCCAATGACGAAAATTTTCGTCATAACGAACCCAACCATAGCCTGCCAATGACGGAAATTTTCGTCATAAGCTTTTTTTTACGTGCGGCGATAGAGCGCTCTCTGGTGCACGTGTTCAATTAATCAGCATTAAAATAGCATGATGCAGTTTCATATATTCACCACCAGAAGGCAGTATCGCATTAGCACAAGAGCGCAGCGGAAGTCAGACTCACGTGTTGTTCTGTTTACATTACGGAGCGCTGTTGGCTGTGTTAAGTGATCACTCGCCTCTAAAGGATCGGTTTTCATTATCAAACGGATTACAGGCAACACATCTTGGACTAAAAACATTGTTGAGTGAGTTTAGAGCAGATATTTGATCTTTAAAATGAAGAAAAGACGATTCTACAGGACTAGAACTCTGAGGAGAACGACATATGCAGCGAGTCTCAAGAGGAAAACAAACGGTGAGCGAGCTTAAAGTGTCAGAGTAAGTCAAACTACTGTAATTCTTCATGTTTGGAAGGTTAAATATAATCTATGCCCCATGAAAGAGGCTGAATCTATAGAATCTGCATCAGAAAGAAGAAAACTGCTGTTCTACCTCCTCGTCTGTAACACAGCTTTTGTTGGTTTAAAGATGAAAAAGACACTCGTTTTAATCACGTGAAGCTTGTATTTTATCCTAAAAATGTTATTTAATTGTGGTAGTTCATTTTCTTTCACCAAAAAGTAGTACAAACAAAAATAACAGTGACATGAAGTTTGATTTAGAAAAAGGGCGTTATCTCAGAAGTTTCTCGTCAAACGCTGAAATGTAATGAAAACAACGAATTTCAAATGTCTATAAAAAGAGAACGAAATAATGTAGAATAACAATTCTTTTTTAAATGAAAGTAGACAGTTGTAGGTCTCATTTGGTGTATAACATGTCATGATTCTAGTTGCACAAGGTTTTTTGTGGAGCTGTGAATATTGCTTAAAATGAGCAAAAAGGCCTGGCAGGGAAGGAGGGTCAAAGTCAGAATAGGGCTGGCAGTGAAAGAGTTAAGATACCATTAAACCATCTACAAAAATTATTGTGTCCGTTTGACATTCAACAATCTCAATGTGAAAGGCTCGGCATCTTACCTGAAGCACAAAGTTCCACTTCTCTCCACTTTCTGCAAATCCACACTATATTTTGCTCAAACTCTACGGATTATTTCCATTTCTCCTGCATAAAATAACCAGCCTTTCATTCCCTGAAGCGAGCCAATGCGAGCGCGTCTGACAATTACCAAAGCAGGAAACTGCAGGTGCGACTTTCCGCTAAGTTTATTAATCTGAATAAACATCAGTGTTTGTCTGTCAAGCGATCATGGTCAAAAGTACAAATCCCCTTGAAATCAAACCGACAAAACTTTGTCCATGCCGTTATTTTTGTCGAATGAAGCCTTATCCGCGCTCTGTAGCTAACGCGCGGTCCGTGAAACTGCAGTCTCCTGTTTACAGATTCATAGGTCACGTATTTGCGCAGGCAGCAGCACCTTGCGCTCTGCAAGCGTCAGTCTAGCGGCCTCCTTGACAGAAAAGCCGCGCGCATGAATGGGATTGAAAGCAGCATTTGTCCCTCGCTGCTTCCTGAGTTTGAGAAAGCAGGGAGAGCGTGAGTCCGGTTGGGATGCAGGTTAGTAGACTTTATATAAAAGGGCAGCTCCATTTTCAATCCGTCAAAATGACGGAGGGCCTTGAAAATTTTCCGTCTACAATCGGTAAATGACGGAAAATTGTCGGTTAATGTAACCTCTGCTCTAAGCAGAAAATACATGTGGTGTAGTGGCTTGGATGATCAGCCTGGTCTAACAGAAATGCAACACAATTTTAAACAGTGTGTCGTATGAACGTAATTTCTCTTTTTTGTGTGTCCATTTCACGTGTTGCTGGCCCAGTTTCATTCTATGGGGGGATGTAAAGACCTTAACCCCCCAAAAAACATCTCCACGTGGTGTTAACCAAAAAACACAGTGTGACTTAACACATAATCCATGGGAACCAGCCAGAATCAGCCAACAGAGCAGCAGTGGAGTCTTCTGGCATATCACCTAATGGCCTGAATAGCTGGCGCAATGTAGAGCAGGGGAGCTCAATATCCAATCGCGATGTACCTGTGAAGTTTAGAGTCTATTGTACAAGAACAGAGAATAATGCACAGGATACATGAGCCAACATGGGCTACAGTCGTTATTATAACAGCTGATGTTTAGTTCCGCAAGCTGGAAAAGTGTTATGCTGCATTCACACCGGACAGCGTAATTGCGTCATTCGGGCGTAAAAGCGTATTTTGACGCAGAACATTTTCAAAGCTGATGCCCAATTAGGCGCGTCCAAAACGCCCCGATGCGCATTAAGGCGTTGGGGGACAAAAAGACACTTTTAACACCCCAGTGCACTTCTTCGAGTTCCCGCTTGTTTGCAGGCTTTGTTTTGCTCGTAGACAGATTACGTTAAGAGAGAGAAGGAGGGAGGGAGACAGATAGAGGCTTGTTGCATTTATAAAACGGAGCTTACCTGATCGCACAACTTTCTCCTCCTCTAGGCAGTGTCTTTTTGCTGCCTCTGTCCTCCTCGGCTCCTCCCGTCGTACAGCAGGTTTAAACAGCACTGAGCATTTTTAATCCATGTGAGGGGGTTGTCAGTCCAGATCATGTCCCATGTTGTTTGTTTTGTTTTGCTCGTGATCTGTCTACGAGCAAAACAAAGCCTGCAAACAAGCGGTAACTCGAAGAAGCGAGTCGAGTGTCTTTGTCCCCCAATGCCTTTACACGCAATTTTGACGCAGCCACGCTGACCGGTGTGAACGCAGCATTAGACATTCTGCACAACTGAGTCTTACTTTCTGTATACAAAACAAAGTGAGGTTAAACTGTATGTTACTTTGAAAACAGTTTTGCTCCTAGTTTTGACATCTGCAACACGTGAGGAAACTTCAGGCCTTCTCTCTTAGCTCAGCTTTTATAAAGTTTGCTCCGGGGTGCTCCACTGTCCGTTTGCACCAGCAATGCCTCAGAAATGCACATGGTACAAAAACAGTATGAAAATGAAAAACAGAAACTAAAACTGCCCAGTGCCGTATGATAAACAAAGATATGTATTGCAACTATTATTGTTTTATTACCAACTGAATGTTTTTTTGTGTGAATCCAAGTCAGATTAGGTGAAAATTATGTGTTTTAATGGAAAAAATAACTATTTAACTGTTTATAGATCTTTTATAAATAACTAAATAACTATTTATAGATCTTTGAGTGCAACATGCGATTAATAGAGATACAAAAAATATATAATCACTGCCATACTCTAATATTGATGTACCACTGGGATTTCGTCTACTGGGAAATTAAAAAAAAAACTATTAAATGCATTCTAAAGAGCGTTGTGTGGCCATGTTAGATTCAGACAGCATGACGCTTACGCAGAGATGGCCGGAGCAGGGCTGGGCTTTCTTTCAGCTGCTGCTTGTGGCATCATTTTCCCATGCTCGTGAACCAGTCTGTAGGCCGATAGGGGAAATAGAAAAACCTCAGATATCTAAAGCAGGAGATGTTATGCTGGGAGCAATCCTGTCTTTTCACAGTAGCTGGATAAACAGGCTGGACAATTACACTCAAAACCTCCAAGACTACAATGTACAA
Source organism: Mugilogobius chulae (assembly GCA_038363315.1). Lineage (NCBI taxonomy): Eukaryota > Metazoa > Chordata > Actinopteri > Gobiiformes > Gobiidae > Mugilogobius > Mugilogobius chulae. The sequence continues at coordinate 37,606,684 of CM076406.1, read as the reverse complement.
GGTAAGAGATATTGTAGAAAAAAAAATATTTTGAGGAAAGAAAGTTTACGATGTGCAAGTTTCCACAGTATGTCCTCATTCATTTCATTGTGTAATGTTGCTTCAATGCTTTAGTTTGAACTTGATGGACTTTCAGTTTGCCCAGTCCTTGCTATTTGCTATTGAAGAAATTAACAACAGCTTGGATATATTGCCTGGAATTTCTCTGGGCTACAAGATGTATGATGCTTGTGGCTCTATTGGTGGTGCAGTGAAAGGAGCATTAGCCCTGGTGAATGGGAATGAAGAAGTATTTGCATCCTCTGAAACACAATGTACGGCAAAAGCCCAAGTGCAGGCCATTTTAGGAGAAACTTCATCTTCTCCTTGTATGGCCATAGCTACTGTTCTTGGTCCATTTTCTTTGCCACTGGTAAGCTTAAATGTGGAGTAGCAATGTGTCCGGTATATTTGCCATAGGTTTTATGCTTGTAATGTTTGTTTGTAATATGTTTTAGATCAGCCACTTTGCTACTTGTGCATGCCTGAGTGACAAAGTGAGATTCCCCTCATTCTTCAGAACTATACCCAGTGACCTGTACCAGAGCAGAGCCTTGGCCCAGCTGGTCAGGCACTTTGGCTGGACATGGGTGGGAGCCATCAGAACAAATGATGATTATGGCGATAACGGCATGGCCACTTTTACTGAAACAGCCCAGGAGCTGGGCATCTGTCTGGAGTACTCTGTGTCCTTCTTCAGAACTGACCCACCAGAGAAAATACTAAATATTGTCAAAACAATTACAAAAGCCTCTTCTAGAGTAATTGTAGCTTTTATGTCATACATGGATATAGATATACTAATAAACATGCTGTCTGATAACAATGCGACTGGTTATCAGTGGGTGGGCAGTGAAGGTTGGATTTTAAATTCTCAAACTGCTGAATTAGACAAACAGCACATCCTGGATGGAGCAATAGGGTTGTCCATCCCGGAGGCTCATGTCAGTGGGATGAAGGAATTCATGATGGATGTGAAACCACTCAACACATCTGGTAATCAGTTATTTTCTGAGTTCTGGGAAGAACTGTTCAGCTGCAAATTTAATGCAGAAAGCAGTCAAAAACAATGCACGGGAACTGAAAGTCTGACTGGTGTGTCTAATAGTTTCACTGACATGTCTCTGATGCCAATATTTAACAATGTCTATAAGGGAGTGTATGCAGTGGCCCATGCCCTGCATAAAATCCTCAAGTGTAACAAAACCTGTCAAGCTGATGTGGAATTGAGTCCGCATATGGTGAGTATAAATATAAGTAACAAATGTTATATATCCAAATTTAAATGTGTATTTTTCACAATTAGATTTTGCAACATTTGAAAAACATTCATTTCCAAACAAAAGAAGGAGAAGAGGTGTATTTCAATGAGAATGGTGACCCTGCTGCAAAATATGAAATTATAAACTGGCAGCCCACTGTCCAGGGCACAGTAGACTTTGTCACAGTGGGCCTTTATGATGAGTCTTTACCTGCAAATCAACAACTGAAACTGTCAAATACTTCTATAAGCTGGGCCCAGAATTCAAAACAGGCAAGTAATTTAATGTCATCACAATATTGAGTTGGTAAATAAGTCTTTGTATGATGCAGGTGCCATTATCAGTTTGCAGTAAAACATGTTCACCTGGAACACGTAAGGTTCTGCAGAAAGAAAAGCCAGTTTGCTGTTATGATTGTGTTCTCTGTGCAGAAGGAGAAATGAGCAATACAACAGGTACTGTAGGTTTTTTTTTCCTCTTTTCATGGATCATCACTTTATTAACTCTTTACATTTGTTGATTCACAGATTCTGTCACTTGTTTCCAATGCCCTCCAGATTTTTGGCCCAATGCCCAAAGAGACGCGTGTGTGAAGAAGGAAACTGAGTTTTTATCCTATGATGAGATCATGGGAGTCCTACTCACAGTTGCCTCTTTATTTGGGACATGCATGACATGTACTGTGGCCTGGATTTTCTTCAAATACAGAAAAACTCCAATAGTGAGAGCCAATAACTCTGAGCTGAGCTTCCTGCTGCTCTTCTCCCTGACCCTGTGTTTCCTGTGCTCTCTCACCTTCATCGGTCGTCCCTCTGAGTGGTCCTGCATGCTGCGCCACACTGCGTTTGGCATCACCTTTGTCCTCTGTATCTCTTGTGTTCTGGGGAAGACTATAGTGGTGCTGATGGCCTTCAGAGCCACACTTCCAGGCAGTAATGTGATGAAATGGTTTGGGCCTCTTCAGCAGAGACTCAGTGTAATAAGTTTTACTCTGATACAGGTGCTGATCTGTGTGCTTTGGTTAACAACATCACCTCCATTTCCGTTCAATAATTTTAAAGATTTCAAAGCTAAGATCATTATTGAATGTGCTCTGGGGTCATCATTTGGTTTCTGGGCAGTTCTAGGATACATAGGCTTATTGGCTTTGTTGTGCTTTGTATTGGCGTTCTTGGCTCGTAAACTTCCTGATAACTTTAATGAGGCTAAGTTCATCACCTTTAGCATGTTGATTCTCTGTGCAGTGTGGATCACTTTTATACCAGCTTATGTCAGCTCTCCAGGAAAGTTTAGTGTTGCAGTGGAGATTTTTGCAATTCTGGCATCAAGTTTTGGTCTACTGTTTTGCATATTTGTCCCAAAATGCTATGCAATTTTATTGAAGCCTGAAACCAACACAAAAGTGAATATTATTAGGAAAAGGGAACTTCGCACATTTAAGATTTGATTGTTTTTACATTCATTTACTGATATTTTAATTTTAGCTCATGGCAGAGAATATTTCTTTAATTTTCTCAAGTTTTTGCATTACATTGCAATGTTTGAATACTGACATGATTACACAGCCAATGAAGTCCCATTATTATGTAATTTTTACTTCTGGCCATTATTAGATCAACCAGGCCATAATCAGCTTAACCAGTGAGGAGGCCTGTATTCTTCCTAGCATAGTTCCTTTAGTAAATGTATTTCAGGGTCATCTGCATATTTCAAGATGTACCTGTTTGAGTGTGTACTTTTGCATTCATGTGTACCCTACAGAAACCAAAGCAATGACACTGATCCTTGCAGAGTGCCCATGTTGTTGTGTCTGACCTGATTTGTTCATTCACTTATCCTGGATTTTGTTGTTCGAAAAGTATAAAATCAATTTGCAAATCAGTTTCCACTGTTTTAAAGCTGAACTAAAATCAACAATTGAAAAGTGAGCATGTGTTTTCTACATGTCAACTGATAGGTCTCCAACTCTGACTCAATCTACCGTTCCAGCAGTGAATCAACACATTTTCCAATGCATTTCATATTCTCAGACAAAGTCTGAAGTCAAAAGCAGCTGAGTAAACCATCTCGTTCCATCTGTAGATTCTAGACAGAGCATTGGATGAGCAGCTCACAGGAGATAAGTGCCACGTGTAGCGGTGTTAAGAAAACCATCTTAACACAAGGTTGTAGCACTTGAACTTGAAGTACTTGCTGCACCACAGGAAGTGAAATCCCATGTTTATTTCACCATTTGCCCTTTACAGGATCATAAATATGACATATAGACCCACACATATTCTTTTGTTCATATGCTATCACTCACACAGCATACTGTACACCCACATTCAAAGTTTCTTACTGTGCCAAATAGCTTTTTTCTTCATATGTATATTAACATATATGATTGAAAATGTGTGTATAAGTTTATGGTTTATGCTAACATTTTTCCAGACGCTTTGTTCTTTGTTCCTTTAAAATATGGTCTCCATATTAGTCACTTCCTGGATCTGAATAGCCCTAATATGCTCCTGGTTCTTAGCCTCTAGCTCCTTATCTGTGGAAGTTGTCACTGGGTCAACAGTAAAAGCACTAGACAGCTGAGAAGAAGCATTAGCTCTGTTTGGAGAATTGGAACGTCCTAACCACCGGCGAGAAACAGCAAGGGAAATCACGTCACTCTACAGCTATTTATGAAAAACTACAGCATCCACCAGCGAACTAAATGAACACTGAGCTAATTTGAATCACATGACAGTTACAGAGACAACGCATTTGTACATGAATCTGACGCTGTCAAATAAAAATACTGCAATAAACCTCACAGACTGAGACATCTTTGTGAAAAGTTTAACACAAAGCTTCAACAACACTTTTCATCACATACAGTAGCCTATAGCCTACTGTATGCACAGGACAGGTCAGAGTAAATATAACAGACTCGCCATCAGCAGTCTGTGTGAGGAAGGACAATATTCCAGTAAATCCTTCTTGCTTTGCAAGAAGCAAATGAGCCTGTTAAGTGATGCGACAATAAATTTAGTGAAGGCGATGTGAAACTAAAACCTTATACTATCAAACTCATCTTTCACAAACATATAGTCATAATGTTCATTCATTTGCGGAGCAACCTGTGCAAGGGATTGTGGGATGTGTCCTAGCTTCTTACCAGCTGTAAGTTAGCCTCAGTGGTTCCTATGCTAATTAGCATACAGGCTTCTAGCTCCTATCTCCAAATTGCTCTATCCGGGCAGGTCTTATCATGGCGCGGGGTGAAGCACATCCGGTTTTGGCTTAAGTGGCTTGGAGCTATGAAGCCAATTTGATGATTTCGGAAGTTGCGACTGCCTTGAACAACATTTGTGCAATGTTGAACCTAACCAAGTCTTTAAAGTTAAAATTGATGTTTGTTCAAGATAACCTTTTTTCTTTATGCATGGAGTGCTAAATATAATGTATGCATCATAAAAGAGTGCTGAATATAATCTTTGCACTGTAGGTGGAAATGCTACCACTTTGTTCTCTCATAGTGCTAAGACTGCTAGTCTGAAAGATGTGAATTCCAACAGAGCTGACTGAGACCATTTCATTCAGTGAACCGGTGTGTGTCAATCTGCCAATGTGACAAGCAATGGCATGCTGGTTAAACAGGAGAGTTGGGGTGTTTCCTGGTGGGCCCAAGACTTTTGGGGCAGTGGCCTTTGTGGTTTGAGACAGACAGAGAGAAATGTCTCTGTAAAGTTTTTTCACACAAAACTTGACAAAGCTTCAGACACAAGTTATTCTGTCAGAGTTAGCCAGAACAAGCTTCATGTGTGTGAACACGCGCTTCATGTGTGTGCATGAGCGCACGCTTCATGTGTGTACGTGAGCTCACGCTTTGTGTGCACATGAGTGTGCACTGCTGTAGAGCAGAGGGAAAATCAGGAGAGTTCTGGCAGTGTCAAGACGATGTGTTAACGGTGTTGTGAAGTGAATGTTTAGGAGGTGGAGTAGGGAATAGGCTTAAAAGATAAAATCAAAAAACCTTAAAGAGAGAATACGAGTGTGATTCAAACATGGATGCAGAAAATGCAATTTTCCAAAGTGCAGTTGGTAACCACTCAACTATCACATGAAAATAAACAAGTGGGCCAATCTAACGGGCTGATTCCACATCCTGCATATCCGCTGCGCTGCGCAGTGCTACGACCTTCGCAGCAATTGCGCAGCCTTTGTAATGAATGAGGTACGTTCCACATCCTGCATATGCGCTGCGCAGGTCTGCGCCTCAGCTCCGTCCTTCCAACGCCGTCCGACAAATTGCGGATCAACGGTAAAATCTTCTGCGCCCTGGTCCGACCGGATCAAGTTCCACAGATCAGAGCGCACCAAACAGGAAACAGAACGTGAACTACGTCCGGAATTTCAAGGTAAAAACACTTGGCACGGACTTTATTTTGATCACAGTACTTGTATTTAATCTTTATATGCATAGTTGCTTTGCCAGTTTAACTCAGTCGGCTGTAAACTTTCACTTTATGTCATTTAAACACTGACAGGAGAATACTTTTTATCGGACTTATTCACGTAATGTTTTTGCCCTCGTGGGGGAGAAAAAACACACATAAGCTCATGTGAAGAGAGCCAAAGAGCGATCCCATCAAACATGGCCGTTTTTTGCACTCCTGCTGCACATAAAGAGCTATTTTGGCTTTAATTTAAAACTTTTATTTCATAAACTTGTCCTCTCCGCGCATGCTCTTCTCGTGCCTCTCGAGGCTTCGCAGCCTGGCGGAGCGCAGCCCGGCGGGGACAACATGCATCCAGTAGGAGAGGCTTTGCGCACAAATCGGAGGTGTTCTGTGGTGCAGCGTGCGCAGCGGATATGCAGGATGTGGGATTCCCGTGTAAGACTAAGTTGCCTAGGCTGAATAAAGATCCCAGTACTGTGACAAAAAGCCTTGCATTAAAATCACAGGAAAAAGTGAACTTTATTTAGACTAGTTTGCATCACTTAGGGGAAAAAATAACACATATACTGTATTCTGTATATTTGTTAAAAGCTAATTCACATGACATTCCATTACTTTTACATAAAACCTATTGGCATGATAAAAAGAAGAGTACAGTTTTCTCTGGTAAAAAAGGCACGTACAGTCAGGCTGTGCTGTTTTCTGACAGTTCAAAACGTGCCGGCCATGTCCACCTACTGTCAGCCCTCCATGTGTGCGATTTGTCCTAAATTCTGCAACAGGCTACCTTTATCTTCAACTTTAAAGAATTTGTATTTTCCTATATCAGTGATCTTTGATCCTTCTCTTTGTTTGTGGTTCTGCATTTTGCTATAATTTCTTGAAGAGGACCTGATTTTTAACTTTGTCACTCGGCCCTGTTTGCACTCACTTACCTCTGTGAAACATACTCTATATACCAGGGGTCTCCAATTAGATTTTCCCGGGGTCCAAATTTTCTGGAGGACTATGGTCCAGGGTCCGAACTACAGAACCACACCACAATTTAATGTTGGTTTTTTTTGTAATATCCACAAACAAGTCATAACAGGGCAATTCAACATCAGAAATGTAGAGTATTTTATTTTACCAAACCATCTCTGATGATCTCATTACCAAGACCAGCAAAAGCTACAAAGAAGGACCCAAAGAAACCAGGACTAAACCAGATCTAAAGCAGGTCTAAAGCAAGACATTGTCATATCAGGACTAAACCAGGTATAAACCAGGACTAATCCGGTCTAAACCAGGGCTAAAACAAGACATTGTCAGACAAGGTCTAAAGCAGGTCTAAAGCACTAAACCAAGTCTAAACCAGGACTAAACCAGGTCTTAACCAGGTCTAAAGCAAGACATTGTCATATCAGGACTCTACACAGGTCTAAACGAGGACTACACAGACCATACAAATGACATCTGCTTTAATGTTAAACGCAGTCGAGTACAAGCAAGCTAACTTTGCTTTTGAGTGCAGTAAGACCCAGCGCAGTTTTGTCAGACCTCATCGTGTCTGCTCTTACCTCACAGTCGCAGGTTTAAGCTCATTCACTATAAAGCGCGATGTCCAACAATCCAAACGTAAATCTTCCGGTGTCGTTGCACTTAATGTTCCGAGTTGACTTCATAACACACGGGGGGGCTCGTTCGGTGTAGGCTTCTTTCACACTCAATCACTTGTTAAGCCTTAATTTACGGTTTCTGCAGTGTTCAGACAGCTTTTGCTTTGACAGAGCAGGGTTTTCAGATGAACCGTGCTCCTCTGGCCTGCCGCGAACAGCGGCAGAGCTGTCGGAAAGTAGCGCAAAGCAAAGGTAAAACTAAGCAGATGCGACGCAAAGCGTTGTGAAAAAAAATAAAATAAAAAATTAATTAAGGGGAAAACGGGCCGCGGCCCAGTTCAAATTGCTTGGCGGTCTGGATTTGGACCGCGGTCCGCCTTTTAGAGACCCAGGATATATACTAATGCCTGATAAGGTAGCTAGTGATAAGAGGACTAGCAGTGAAAGAGTTAAGATTAAATGAGATTTTTAGTAAAATTTTTTGCATTTTGGACTAAAATGCTTTGATGTCAAAGTAATGTCCCATGAAACCAAACCAATGCTTTGACTTTTGGTTGAATTCTGATGAGGGGAGGGGCGACTCTTAAGCCTCCATTCATGTATTAAATTTTCTGTTGTGTATAACTGTATAAAAAGGAGTCAAGATGCTACGTGGTTATTCAGTGTGTGAATGGTGTTCTGTGAGCTAGTTTCAAACAGTATGGCGACCTCACAGAGATGGCAAGAGCAGGGCTGGGCACTTCTGCAATTATTGCTGGTAGTGTCATTCTCTCGAGGCAGTGATCTTCTCTGTAGACATTTAGGGGCTACCGAAACGTTTCACTTGTCCAAAGATGGTGATGTTATACTTGGAGCAATCTTCTCATTTCATAGCAGCTGGAAAAACGGACAAGCCAATTACTCTCAAAGACCTTTGGCTTTGCAGTGTACAAGGTAAGCTGTAAAGATGATGTCTATGGTCCATGAAATATAGCTATACTATATTTTCCCTGATGGACTATTGTATTTTTCTGTGTAATATAGACCTAACTTAAGAGGATTCCAATATGCTCAAGCAATGTTATTTGCAATAGCAGAAATTAGTAACAGTTCAGTGATTCTGCCAGGCCTATCGCTTGGCTATAGGATGTATGATGCTTGTGGCTCTATTATTAGAGCAGTGAAAGGAGCATTTGCACTGGCTAATGGCAATGAGGAAATATTTGCGTCCTCTGAGAAACCATGCATCGGATTAGCCCAAGTGCAGGCCATTTTAGGAGAGACTTCATCCTCTCTTTCAATAGGAATCGCTACTGTTCTTGGACCATTTCACGTACCACTGGTATGTAACATTTTTACATTGTAAGATTGGAAGTTTTTTTCAACAAAAAGAGGAATGTACGTTTGATTCCAGATCAGCCACTTTGCTACTTGTGCATGCCTAAGTGACAAAGTGAGATTCCCTCCTTCTTCAGAACTATACCCAGTGACCTGTACCAGAGCAGAGCCTTGGTCCAGCTGGTCAGGCACTTTGGCTGGACATGGGTGGGAGCCATCAGAACAAATGATGATTATGGCAACAGCGGCATGGCCACGTTTACTGAAACAGCCCATGAGCTGGGCATCTGTCTGGAGTACTCTGTGTCCTTCTTCAGAACTGACCCATGGGAAAAAATGCAACTATTAATCAACACAATTAAATACTCTACTTCAAAAGTAATTGTCACATTTCTTGCTCCTACAGAACTTATGTTGCTTGTGAATGCTTTATCTGAACATAATGTGACTGGTTACCAGTGGGTGGGTACAGAAGCCTGGATTGTTGATTCTAAAACTGTGGCAATGGACAAACAGCACATCCTGGATGGGGCAATAGGGTTATCCATCCCGGAGGCTTATGTCAGTGGGATGAAGGAGTTCATGATGGATGTGAAACCACTCAACGCATCTGGTAATCAGTTATTTTCTGAGTTCTGGGAAGAACTGTTCAGCTGCAAATTTAATGCAGAAAGCAGTAAAAAAAAATGCACGGGAACTGAAAGTCTGACTGGTGTGTCTAATAGTTTCACTGACATGTCTCTGATGCCAATATTTAACAATGTCTATAAGGGAGTGTATGCAGTGGCCCATGCCCTGCATAAAATTCTCAAGTGTAACAAAACCTGTCAAGCTGATGTGGAATTGAGTCCGCATATGGTGAGTATAAATATAAGTAACAAATGTTATATATCCAAATTTAAATGTGTATTTTTCACAATTAGATTTTGCAGCATTTGAAAAACATTCATTTCCGAACAAAAGAAGGAGAAGAGGTGTATTTCAATGAGAATGGTGACCCTGCTGCAAAATATGAAATTATAAACTGGCAGCCCACTGTCCAGGGCACAGTGGACTTTGTCACAGTGGGCCTTTATGATGCGTCTTTACCTGCAAATCAACAACTGAAACTGTCAAATACTTCTATTAACTGGGCCCAGAATTCAAAACAGGCAAGTAATTTAATGTCATCACAATATTGAGTTGGTAAATAAGTCTTTGTATGATGCAGGTGCCAGTATCAGTTTGCAGTAAAACATGTTCACCTGGAACACGTAAGGTTCTGCAGAAAGGAAAGCCAGTTTGCTGTTATGATTGTGTTCTCTGTGCAGAAGGAGAAATGAGCAATACAACGGGTACTGCAGTTTTTACTTTTTCTTTTTTTATGTATCATCATTTTATTAACTCTTTACATTTGTTGATTCACAGATTCTGTCACTTGTTTCCAATGCCCTCCAGATTTTTGGCCCAATGCCCAAAGAGACACCTGTGTGAAGAAGGAAATCGAGTTTTTATCCTATGATGAGATCATGGGAGTCCTGCTCACAGTTGCCTCTTTATTTGGGACATGCATGACATGTACTGTGGCCTGGATTTTCTTCAAATACAGAAAAACTCCAATAGTGAGAGCCAACAACTCTGAGCTGAGCTTCCTGCTGCTCTTCTCCCTGACCCTGTGTTTTCTGTGCTCTCTCACCTTCATCGGTCGTCCCTCTGAGTGGTCCTGCATGCTGCGCCACACTGCGTTTGGCATCACCTTTGTCCTCTGTATCTCTTGTGTTCTGGGGAAGACTATAGTGGTGCTGATGGCCTTCAGAGCCACACTTCCAGGCAGTAATGTGATGAAATGGTTTGGGCCTCTTCAGCAGAGACTCAGTGTAATAGGTTTTACTCTGATACAGGTGCTGATCTGTGTACTTTGGTTATCAACATCACCTCCATTTCCGTTCAAGAATTTTCAAGATTTGAAAGCTAAAATCATTATTGAATGTGCTCTGGGGTCATCATTTGGTTTCTGGGCAATTCTTGGATACATAGGCCTATTGGCTTTGTTGTGCTTTGTATTGGCGTTTTTGGCTCGTAAACTTCCTGATAACTTTAATGAGGCTAAGTTCATAACCTTCAGCATGTTGATCTTCTGTGCAGTGTGGATCACTTTTATCCCAGCTTATGTCAGCTCACCAGGAAAGTTTAGTGTCGCAGTAGAGATATTTGCAATTCTGGCATCAAGTTTTGGTCTACTGTTTTGCATATTTGTCCCAAAATGCTATGTGATTTTAATGAAGCCAGAAACCAACACAAAAGTGAATATTATGAGGAAAAGGGAATTTCGCTAATTTTAGAATTGATTGTTTGGTAGCACTTTAAAAGACCTCCACGGTACCTACCAGTTAAGTACCATGTCAGTTACTAGTAACTAACAGTGACACTTACTAGTACTTACTCTGGTACTTACTGTGGTACTTACACTGGTACCTAGAGTGGTACTTTGAGTGGTACTTGTACCAGCAGTTACTGGTACATACCACTGGTACTTACTGTGGTATTTACACTGGTACTTACACTGGTACCTACAGTGGTACTTGCAACAGCAGTTACTGGTACATACCACTGGTAGTTACTGGTACTTACTGTGGTACATACACTGGTACTTACACTGGTACCTACAGTGGTACTTTGAGTGGTACTTGTACCAGCAGTTACTGGTACATACCACTGGTAGTTACTGGTACTTACTGTGGTACATACACTGGTACCTACAGTGGTACTTTGAGTGGTACTTGTACCAGCAGTTACTGGTACATACCACTGGTAGTTACTGTGGTACTTACTGCGGTACTTACACTGGTACCTATAGTGGTACTTGTACCAGCAGTTACTGGTACATAACACTGATAGTTACTGGTACTTACTGTGGTACTTACTGTAGTACTTACACTGGTACTTAAGGTGGTACTTGTGTCATCAGTGACTGGTACTTACAGTGGTAACTATTAGTACACTTACCACTTTTAATAATTTGTGGCACACACATATGTTTCAGTGGTGGTATTATTGGTACTAAGTAGAGCTTATAAATTATGAATAACAATAAAATGCAAGTGTTAAAAAAGCACCACTGTCTTTATTTATGTCACAACAATATAGGGTATTGACAAATACCAAAGTAATTATTTGTTTCAGTAAACAAAACAACAGAAAACAATTTACAACAATCTTAGCTTAATTCCAACATTTATTGATAAATACCATGATACATAATGGTAAATAGTGGTACTACAATGGTACTTATTACAGTAGTTGACAGTCAACTACTAGTAACAACGGGACCTGTTCTAAAGTGACACATACTGGTACTTCAGTTGTACTTACTACAGTAGTTGACAGTTAAGTACTAGTAACAACGGGACCTGTTCTAAAGTGACACATACTGGTACTTCAGTGGTACTTACTACAGTAGTTGACAGTTAAGTACTAGTAACAATGGGACCTGTTCTAAAGTGACACATGCTGGTACTTCAGTGGTACTTACTACAGTAGTTGACTGTCAACTACTGTAGTAAGTACCACTGAAGTTGCCCCACTGTGGCACCTGAGGTTCTTCTGTGGTCTCCCATCCGAGTACTGCCGAGGCTCAACCCTGCTTAGCTTCTGAGATCTGACTGGATCAGGCTTTGGCATGCTGGTATGGCTACGACCATACCAGCATGCCAATAGTGGTGGTAAAAGTACCACTGTAGGTACCAGTGTAAGTACCACAGTAGGTACCAGTAACTACCAGTGGTATGTACTAGTAACTGCTGGTACAAGTACCACTCAAAGTACCACTGTAGGTACCAGTGTAAGTACCACAGTAAGTACCACAGTAACTACCACTGGTATGTACCAGTAACTGCTGGTACAAGTACCACTCAAAGTACCACTCTAGGTACCAGTGTCAGTACCACAGTAAGTACCAGAGTAAGTACTAGTAAGTGTCACTGTTAGTTACTAGTAACTGACACGGTACTTAACTGGTAGGTACCGTGGAGGTCTTTTAAAGTGCTACCGATTGTTTTTACAATTATTTACTGATATTTTAATTTGAGTCATGTCAGAGAATATTACTTAAATTTTCACCACTTCTTGTCATTTTTACTTGCTTGCACAGTAAAAAAAACACTAACAGCAAGCAGTTTCCATAGTTTTAAAGCTGAACTAAAATCAGCAATTGAAAAGCAAGAATGTGCCTTGTGTTTTCTATGTCAACTGGTCTCCAACTGTGACTCAATCTCCTGTTCAAGCAGCGAATCAACCAATTTCCCAATACATTTATAACCTCAGACAAAGAGTCTGAAGTCAAAAGCAGTTGAGTAAACCATATCTCTCGTTCCATCTGTAGATTCCAGACAGAATTGAATGAGCAGCTCACAGGAGATCAGTGCCATGTGTAGGAAGAGTAGCTGTGTTAATAAAACCATCTTAACACAAGGTGACTGTTGCACCACAGGAAGTGAAATCCCACGTTTAATTCACCATTTGCCATTTACAGGATCATAAATATGACATATACTGTAGACCCACACATATTGTTTTGTTCATATGCTGTCACACAGTATACTGACACCCACATTCAAAGTCTCTTAATGTGCAGAATAGCTTTTTTCTTCATATGTATATTCCTATATATGATTGAAAATGTGTGGATAAGTTTATGGTTTGTACGAACACTTTTCCAGATTCTTTGTTCCTTTAAAATATAACCTCCAAAATAGTCGCTGCGTTGAACAACAATTGTGCAATGTTGAACCTAGCCAAGTTTTTAAAGTTAAAATTGATGTTTGTTCAAGATAACCTTTTTTCTTCATGCATAGAGTGCTAAATATAATCTTTGCATCATAAAGAGCGCTGAATATAATCTTTGCACTATAGGTGGAAATGCCAACATTAGTTTTTCTTTTGTTGACCACTTGGTTTTCTCATAGCGCTAAGCCTGCAAGTCTGAAAGGTGTGAATTCAAACAGAACTGATTGAGGCAAATGTTCGCACAGTGATGGGAAGGGCGTGACCAGCTGCAGCCTACTGAGCTTAAACCTTAACCTTAATACATTCAAAAAACAAAAAACAGAATATATGAGTGTGACTCAAATGTGGATGCAGAAAATGCAATATTCCAAAGTGCAGTTCTTAACCACTCAACTGTCTGCTAGGAAACGTGAAAATAAACAAGTGGGCCAATCTTAGAACTCTATTTCCTAGACTGAACAAAGATCCCAGCACGCCCCTGGTAACAAAAAGCATTGCATTAAAATCATAGGAAAAAGTGAACTTTATTTAGACTATTTTGCATCACTTAGGGAGAAAATAATACATATTTGTTAAAAGCTGATTCACATGACATTTCTTTTACAGAAAACCTATTGGCATGATAAAAAGGATAATCAGATGAGCGTGTATTCATCACTTTGTGAGGACCAAAATTTGTATACACACTCACTTTCTGGGACCTGTCTTCCTTATGGGGACCAAAAGCTGGTCCCCATGATGTAAATCCTTCATAATGAGATCAGCAACATGGTTTTAAGTTCAAATAAGGTTAAGGTTAGGATTAGGGTGAGGGTTGGGTTAAGTTTAAGCAAGTAGCCACTGAGGTTAAGGTTAGGGTAAGGGTCCATGAAATGAATGTAAGTCAATGTAATGTCCCCATGACAGATGGAAACACAACATGTGTGTGTGTGTGTGTGTGTGTGTGTGTGTGTGTGTGTTTGTTTTTATCACCTTATAGGGACAACCACCGGACAGCACACTCTACAAGTGGGGACCTGAATTTTTGTCGGGACAAAAAACCCGGTCCCCACAAAAATGACAATGTAATTGATGAAAATAAGCTCCGGACAACACCCTGTACAAATTTGGGAAAAATCCCCACAAGTCAAAAAACCTGACTTTAAGTGTGTGCCCACACACACTGTGTCTATTTTAACAGAATAGCGCGTTTTAGAGGGGGGATTAATGGAGACACTCAGTCCGCCTCTGAGGCACTCTGCTCTGGATTTCTGGTAGGGGGGTCATTGCTCACTCTCATGCCCGGGGAAGAGCACTCATCCCCGGCTAGGTTGCACGGAGGGTCGGCCCCTGTCCTCCGGAGAACCAGACAATTTTCTCACCCGATTTTAAACACTTTAATTCGGCATGGGGCACTTCTTAGGGGCATGGATGGATGCAGCGTGACCTGCTCTTTAACCCTGGGTGGGTCTTAAGCCAGAGCACCGTGTATTTTTGACAGAATAGTCGGTTTTAGAGAGGGGGAATCCCGGGACATCCAGTCCGCCTCTGGTGCACTCTGCTCGGACTGGGTTTTGGGGTTATACACCCCCTGAGTTCCAGAAGAACCAGGGTTGTTTCAGGCTTGATTTTACCTTGTCTAATAAGATGCTTTGCTTGTTTTAGAGGCATGGATGGTGACTCAGATGACCTGTCTGGGTGTACCTCATCGGGCAGCCCTGCTTTCGTTCCTGAATTCAGCGACAGCGACAGCGACAGCGATGGGGACAGTGGAGATTCATTTAATTCATTCATGTCAACAGAAAGCAACCTGCCAGGAAATTCAAAAAATAGACCCAGGACACACTCAAAAAGCCCAATCCAACATACCAATGACACCCCTTCAGAACAGCAACAAGTACCAGAAAGTAGCTCATCACCTCCTTGGACAGTCCAACGCCAACGTTCACTGTCAGTGCAGGCAGTAAGTACAAAAGCAGATGGGTCTCGCCAGTACAATAAGAGACAATATTGCTTGTTCTGTAATAAAGGATTACTGAAAATAACTCGACATTTGGAGCATGTTCATAAAAATGAACTTGAGGTTGCACAAGCCATGTCTTATAATAAGGGATCAAAAGAAAGAAAGCTCCATCTTGAACATCTTCGAAACAGGGGAAACTTTGCTCATAATGTTGAGGTGTTAAACGGAGAAGCAGGTGAACTTGTTCCCCGGAGGAAACCATCAGTAAACACAGAAGCCCAGGATTACATGCACTGTGTTCACTGCCAAGGCCTATTTAGAAAGAAGATTCTTTTTAAACATGTCTCAAAATGCAAGTTTAAGCCTAGCGGTGAGCCAAATCGAGGAAGAACGCGGGTTCAGGCGCTCTGTGCATTTGCTGTACCACCACCTCCGGGCGTCAAACAAGACTTCTGGAAGCTGCTAAGCAACATGATAAATGATAAAGTTTCTTCCATAGTGAAAAAAGATCCATGTATTCTAGAATTTGGGTGAAAATCTTTTTAGTCGTTTTGGCCATGATGCTGGGAAACATGAGTATATTCGTCAAAAACTGAGAGAGTTGGGAAGGCTTCTGTTATGCTCAAGAAAAAACCCGGCGCTAAAGACCATTGAGGACCATGTTTTGCCTTCAAATTTCATGCATGTTGTAGAATCTGTGAAATGTGTAGCTGGATATGACAGGCAAAACAATACATATAAACGCCCAAGTCTGGCTCTCAAATTAGGGCATAGTCTGTCAAAGATTTCAATGTTGGTTGAAAGTCGTTCAAACATCCAGAACAACAGTGTTGCAGCTAAAAATGCCCGTACATTCCGACAAATCTATGAAGCAAGATGGCATGAAATGATATCTGCAGCGTCACTGAGAACACTTCAAGAAGCCAAGTGGAATGCTCCACTTTTACTTCCATTCACAAGAGATGTCCAGGTGCTTCATTCATTTCTGGATGCAGAGCAGCAGAAACTTCACTCCACGTTGTCTTCTCAAGTGTCACCCCAGGACTGGGCTGGATTAGCAAAAGTCACCCTGACTCAGATAATTCTCTTCAACAGACGGCGTTCCGGCGAAGTATCAAAAATGCCTCTGTCAGCATACATGTCTCCGCATAGCCAGGATGCGCTGGAAGACCGGCGTGTGTGTGAATGCACTCTTTACAACTCCATTTATGAGATATAAGAAACTGTAGTGACTTTCATAAACGACAACGTCAGATACTTGCAGAACGCGGACTTGGGAAATCAGGATTATACAACACGGAGAAGAGCGAAAGGAAGAGTGAGCCATCATTTTGACATGTTTGCTTAGTTGACACCAGCGATTGAGAAATGACAATATTAGGCACTCTTTGCAAACTCTCTGGTCAATGCAGAGCGTGAGTGAGACTGCTGTGACAGCGGGTTCACCTCACACAAAATCTCTCCTCTCTCTTGTACCCGCGTGCGCGTCCCATCTACACTACCCATCTCCTCAGACCAAAAGCATTGCTCATACCTCTCTCGTGTGTCTGCTACTGTCTCCCTCCTCCATTTTTGCCAAGGAGTGTGGGCAAAAAACCAGAAAGCCTCCACGCTCCCACCCATATAACTCGCGTCTATAAAACAAAACCGCACCTTCTGTGTCTCTCAAGTCTAACAAACTGAGCAACACAGAGGGATCAGTCTGGCCGATTTTCCTGGTGAGCCCTCATAGGATTCTTATTCAGCGGTACCTGGCCCAATCCGACCAGTTCTTTCTCTACCTTATCGACCCCTTTCCAGAACTGCCATCCCCTCTCAACTACGCTAAAGTGAGCAAGATCCTCAGCTTTGGACAGGGACGATATGCTGAATTCAAGGAAAAGGCACTGGATGGACATCACTATGACCCCAGAAGGCTAAAGAGTCTCTTTGGTCTAATTTCTCCTACACC
>CM076406.1:36153946-36317032 GCA_038363315.1 Mugilogobius chulae | reverse complement strand
GGACAAAGCTTGTAGACCTGCTGTGAAGCATACAGAGTTTAGGAAAGTGCTAATTTTCTATCCCCATCAGCATCTAGGACGCATTTCATGAAACAAAAATCTTTAAAGCATATTTCCATTACTAATAAAAAACATAAAACATTCATTTACACATTGACAAGACTTCATTCCTTTTGTCACAAACTTTCAGACTATTTATTTAGAAGTAAATAGCATAGATTAGTGTTTTCAGCCAACTTGTATCTCTACATGTGAACAAGTCAAAAATGACATTTTTTCAGTTCCACGGTTCTAATACAAACACAGACTAAAATGATTTTTCTTGTAATTGTTGCACAAATCTAACTTTAAATATGCAGTTACATATTAATCATCTGTCAAGTTTTCTAAGTGCCTTGTTTAAAAATGATTAGGCATCACAATACTGTACACATTTACAATATCTTTGCGAAGAAAAAAACAACTAGACAAAAATATATATGTACATACATACTATTTATTGCATTCACACACTTGGGGCATATGAGATAAAGTTTGGTCTCTTAAAACTTTGTTGTTCTTCAGGTGGCAGACTCGATCCCAGCTCAGGTCAGTCTGTCTGTCTGCTGTTTCTCTTTCTGCTTCGTGCCTTTCAAATCCCTACATCTTTGCTTCCTCTTTTTCCCCAATCCTTCCTTGAATCGTCCTCTCTCTCTCTTCAGAATGATCAGCATGGATTCAACGACCCAGACCCTCTTGATAGTTCCCTACTTTTCTCGTTGGCTGGTTTCACAAAAACATTGGCTTAAGCTGGTGACAAGTAATGGCAAATTTAGGCTGCATGTTCAAGTATGTATAGCCTAAGGAGACAGCAAGCACTGATGTTCATTCTATTAAAAATGAACAGAAGCACTGCTGTTCATCCTTTTAAGGAAGTTGTCACAAGTGCAGTCATTAATTCTACCATTCCTTCAATTTAAATAGATTTGCATAATATATCTTCAATTGAAAAATAAAATTGCTCCTTCATTGTTTGTGCACAATCAAGCATTTCACCGTTTAGCCTAAAAGTGTCTTTATGAAACCAGCTCCTTTCATTTTGATGCCTGTTGATCCTTACTTACAGGAGCTCCAACATGGCCGCTTCTTTTAGCACCTGCATCTCTACTTACTGCCTTGCTTCTTTTCTCCCTCCTCTACAATCTCTAAAACAGTGATCATTGCTTGGAAACAGCACGGACTGACTCCCTCATCTCTAATAACCTCTCTCAGCATGTCCATCCTCACTCTGGACACTCATCGCTATGTGGATTTGTGTTTTTGCAGTTGCGTAGTTCATTCAAGCACGCGTTCAGCAAGAAGAAGACCAAGTCTCAGTCGGCTCACGATGAGATGGAGGAGATGAGTGACTCTCTGCCCTCCTCACCAAACTTCAGCATGACAACAGGCAGGGGCAGCATCGCCACACTGCGCTCCCTCTCCCTCCACCACAGAGTACGTATTATATATAGCTAAGACTTGACATACTAACTATATTTATTGTTTTGGAATTCTACTGCATAGTTAACATTTCCAATGGAATTATTAGCTTTTTTTCAGTTATTTTATCCCTTAATGCGTCAAAGTAGCAATTTGGCTCATTTTAGGTTCTTCATCTCCAGACTTTTGATTTTCAGTTTCTGACAAGTTTCAGTAGCTTAGAAAATTCCACACTCAAAGCTGTAAAAAATAATACCAAGAGATATCTGTTTGGATTCTTCAGGATCAAGTTCACATTCTCTATGCTAACCAGATGTTTTGTACTTCAATAGAGAAAATGATAATACTCAATATCCATGGTTTGCATTAAAACATATGCAACTTCCTTGTTTGTGCTGAGATTTGGGTTTTTATTAAAATAAACAAATAATGAAGTTGCTTGTGTCTGATTCAAACCCCCTTCAGATAATGGCATCAACAACACATTCGTTGTTTGTCCGTTCTTCATTTAATGTCTTGTTTTAATTTTCTGTTGAACCTCCTTTATTTACTCTTCATCCTTCCGCTCATCCTCTTCTTCACCTGCTGTAGAAAGTGTGTTTGTGACAGCACATCCTCTCCTCTATGGACTCCAAAGAAAAAGCCAAACGGTCATGTGGTGTACAAGCACAGATCACGGTAACAGGGCTGTGTGCTGTGACGCATGGTGTGGCTTCTTATACATAAACAAGCAATGAGAGGAAATTCTTGTCACAAGAATAAGTTTTTGAAGCTCATTGAAGATAGGGTCCTGAAAACTATTAGTCCTTGAGGTTATTGTCATGTGTGTCAAAGTTTTAAATTAAGTACATTCACAAAAGTATTTAATTTATTGACATATTTGAAATAGCTTGATCAAATTTTGAACCAAGAAAGCAAAAAGTCATCATTGCTAAATAGAAAGAACCAGACATAGGATTAAATAGATGGTTAGGTTGTTAGACAAGGAATCTCGATTGAAAATTTAATACATGAAGTTCGTAGAAAAAATACATTCCTGTAATTTATTTGTCCAGAGAAATTGTTCAGTTGTTTTGAATAGATGGTCTTATTGAGATGTTTACTGCATAGTTGATGTATATTAGGTAATTTATTGTGAAAATATTGTGAAAATCTTATTTACTAATGAAATTATAGTTTATGCATAATGAAGGCTGTGCATCTGTACACTTCAGTGAAGCTTCAGTGCAATACAAAATGTGTGTTAGTTTGTCATTGAGTTGTCAAAAGCCACTGCATGTTGCTTGTGTAACAGTTCTGTGGAGGGATTTGCTGTCATTATATTACTAACTTTGACTTCTCCTGTTACAAAGCTTCCAATTCTGTGACATACACGTAACTCTTCCCCTTATTTGTCCTGAGTTAAAGTGTTTCCTTCTCCTCTTGTTCCTACCCCCTGATGAACCCTACTACAGGTTGTGTGAGTGCACTGAGGCTGAAGCCGAGACCATACTTCAGCTGAAGAACGAGCTGAGAGAGAAAGAGCTCAAACTAACCGACATCAGGCTGGAGGCTCTAAGCTCTGCCCATCACCTGGACCAGATCAGAGAGGCCATGAATCGCATGCAGGTACCAAACACACACTGTTCTGATGGAAATCACATCTGTCCTGCTTTAGTCCTGCTTTAGTTCTGATATAGACGTAATTTGGTCCTGGTTTATCTTAGTCTATGTTTCAGGTTTAGGCTCTTTTTAGCCAAGTATAATTTGAATTTTGTTGCCCTTTCCAATTAATAAAATTCACAGCCTACAAACTTGCTTTAACGGTATACTTCAGCATAATACCAGAAAATCCTATGATATAATAAAGGCATGACAACAAGGGTAAGGTTCAGGCACACTATTGTCCCATCCAGAGCCTCAAGAGCATAAGTTAGGGTTAGCTACCGAGACAACATAAAAAAGAAAAATGGGTTGAATACAACATCTCTACAACAACATTTAAATAACTTACAAACTAAAAGTACAAGTGTGAATACAGGCTACTGCTGTTATCTTTGAAACGCATTTGGAGATGGCTAATGGTAAATGAACATCCACTGCATTGTGCTGTGTGCTAAAACTGAAAATTTCAAAGTTGTCTTTTATTGTGGCCAGCAATTTTCATGCTTTATACACAGCATCTTGAGATGCTAGACCTGTGAGGTTAGATGGATTATCTCAGCAAAGGAGAATTTCTCACTAACACAGATTTGGACATGTTTGTGAAAAAAAAAAAACGTTGTATCATGTTTGTATAAAATCTTTTATATCTTTGTGTGCAGCAGACGAAAAAGAAAATTAAAGGATGTAGTGTTTTTTTGTTTTGGTTTGTGAATTTCATTTGTTAATTTTCATTTATATCTTTCATAATAATGTCTACCCAGCAATCTCTATAGACTTGAGTTAAATTTGAAACTGAAATTTAGGTGAAAGATGACACAACTTGGAGTCATTTCCAAATAAAACGTCTAATATGTTAAACCCCCCAGGTTTGTTCTTTTAAACCTTTCAGTTCAAAGTATGTAGTATTTGGACCTAAACATGGAAGTAAATCTGTATATCCTTCTCTCGCACCCAACGTCATGTTCTGCTTTTATCTCGCCTTAAATTTCAGCACAAAACATTTTCACAGATCAAAATGCAGCTTATAGCCTCTAATGCCTCTAAAACCTATTTGAAATAGCAGTGCATGGTTGAATGCACAAAATAACTATAATCGGATTTCATATTTTGGCATATTTTGTGAATGCATGTGCAGAATTTTGAATAACTTTGTGCGATTTCTTGCTCGAAGACTTTTCTCAAATGGAGCTGGTTAAATATTCATTGGCCAGTCTGCCCGGAGGTTAACTCATTTAGTCTCACAATAGAAATGTCGAATTCACTTTGGGTACATTAAAGTGTGCAGTTTCTTCCCCTGGAAAAAAAAAGTTAGTTTTGTGTTTATTTATTTCCACATAAATTTTAATGACAAAATTTTAATTTACTAATTATCTTTACTATTGTTTACTATTATGTATATTAACTTATAACTTTTATTAACGGACAGGACAAACTAATTTTCTTTAGTACAATGAGCTTAGAAGCACTTTTGCAACTGTCAGTAGCTGACAGCTGTACAAGTGTAAAACTGATTTTAAGTGAAGGCCTGATCAATAAATCTTTTGCTATATAGAGAAAAATCAAGTAAAGGTAATATTTTTTTCACAAATTTTGTTAACCTGAAGAAACTCATCAACTATAAAAGGACTGGCCGGGACTTTTCCTGAAAATTGTCAAATTTGCCAGACAATGGGAATCTGATTTTCACTGTTTCACTGTGTGAAAGCCATAGACAAGCCATTTTGCAGCTTTGTTTACTCTATAGTTTTTAAACAGACAAAATACAGTTGAAGACCTATGCTGTGTCATAACTGAGACTAAAAGCTCAAATCTAAACCAGGAATAGACCAAAACAAAATAGACATCAACTCTAAATCACAAGCCAAACTGAAGATGAACGAAACCCATCTTTTCTTTTCTTTTTTTACATAACTTGTTCTGTATTTCACCAGAATGAGATTGAGACGCTGAAGGCTGAGAATGACCGTCTGAAGTCCAGTGGAAACGCTACTCCAACAGCAACTCCGGTAAAAGCAGCTCGGCCACCTTCAGAGACCTCCAGCACCTCCTCATCCTCCTCACGCCAGAGTCTGGGGCTGTCACTCAACAACCTCAACATCACAGACACCATCATGTCAGGTCAGTGCACAAGTGTGTCAACAGCACTCATACTGTACATAGAATTTGAACATAACATACCAGTAATGTACAGCAGGTTTTAATAGGGATCCAACGCTGGGCTAACTCTACAAAAGTTCATTTGTTAAAAGCAGCACTCTTGTCGTGTATAATGAGGCACACACAGACTGGTGTGCTTGTGATTAAAACAGCTCTGTGTTTTTAACAGACACTTTTCTGTTAGATGACAGCTTTGAGGGAAATCTGCGCAAAGAAAGCCGAAGCGTGAGGATAGTGGTGTCCATCTGCAGTGCACCCAAGACCACCAAGGTGAGGATGCTTTAAAATGGCTTTTAAATACAGTACTTCTAATTTGAATATTTGTAGAAGTTTCAGTTCATTTTTGATATAAAGTGGTGCTCACATTTGAATTATAAAATAGACACTGGCATTTGACATTTGCTTTTATTCAAAAGATGTTAAAGACTTTTAGTTTCAACCATAAACTAATTTAATCTGGGTCAAGTTGGGTGAACCCCCAATGATATTTATTGTGCAAAAAATGCATCAAATGTCAGATCTGTTGCTGGTTCTTTTTATAATACAAGAGATCAGATTAAAAAATATAAATTCTTGTTGTGTTGTTACTGAGGAACACACAGTCATTTTCATTTATCCTTTTAATTTCAGGGTAAAATGTGTCATGAGTACCTCATCGGTTCTATTGGTGTGAGCGGTAAAACCAAGTGGGACGTCCTGGATGGAGTCATCAGACGCCTTTTCAAGGTAGCAACCATAAATATAAACTCTTAATGTGTCACAGTCTAGGCTTTTCTTTCTTCATAACTGTATGATTTAGAACTTCTTTGAACATGATTTTTTACAAACATACCTGGGTGGCACGATAGCTAAGTGACTAGCAGTCAAGTTTCACATCTTGAAGGTCGCTGGTTTCACTCCCACACGACTCGGGCCTTTCTATAGTCACTTTACACCTGCCACTTTATTAGTCATGTTATTATCATCATAAAACAGCAAACGTTTTTTACTTTGCTAAATAAAAAACAGTGTGTATTTTAAGATATTTAGACCTTGTCTTGAGTATGATTTAACTACACACTTTCTCTCTTTCTAGGAGTACGTGTTCAGAGTGGATCCCAGCAGCAGCCTAGGCTTGAGCTCAGACAGTATTGTATGTTATCGGATGGGAGACGTTGTGCGCTCTCATTCCTCTGAGATCCCGGAGCTGCTGCCCTGCGGTTACCTGGTGGGAGACAGCAACGTCATCCAGGTCAACCTCAAAGGTACAAGCAAGAAAGGCACAGGATATGTGAGGCAGTATACACTTATTCTAATCTAAAGGGGGACACTTTGGTCACTAAAGAACCAGAACTGACTTTGCCTGCCATAGGACATGCACATACAGTATCTTTGCTCTTTTCTAAAATAATAAAAAAATATATATATAAAAAAAAAGAAGAAAAAACTCAATAGCTGTGTCTGAACATACACAACGAAAACCTTAGCTGTGAAGATGCTAATTTTAGCTGTAAATCCATAGATTCATGGTAAATAAAACTTGTCCGACGATTATATAAATGTGTGTATGTCAGAATGACTTGACCAGTATTGATTAAGTCAAATTTTTATTAGAGTTATGCCGTCTGTTTATTCATTCAGCCAGCATAGTCATCCATTCACTTCTTTCTATGTTAAATACACATACAAATTGCTTATTTACACAATCTTTAAATAAGCAATTTGTATTGCAATATCAGACTAGGACTATGTAGTGATAAAGTTAACTTAAGAAACAAAACAACAAACTCCAAGCAGCACTCAAAAATAAAAAATAAAAATAAAATGGAATGCAAATGCAGGACATTCCTCAAATTATACTGTTTTTTGCCAGATCAAAGTCAGATATTAACGTTTTCTGATCTGATTCCTTGTAACAGGACTGAGGGAGAACAGCCTGGATAGCCTGGTTTTTGACACTCTGATTCCGAAGCCCATTCTTCAGCGATACCTGAACCTTCTGATGGAGCACAGACGCATCATTCTGTCCGGACCCAGCGGCACTGGGAAGTCCTTCCTAGCTGCAAAGATATCCGAGTATGTGATCTCTCAGCTGGGACACGAGCTTAATGACCGCAACGTGCCAGATTCAACGTCGACCACAACTCCAGCAAAGTAAGGATGTGACAGCATCAAAGGATGTACAGTTGTTGTTGTTTTTTTTTGTTTGATTGTTTTTTGTTTGTTTGTTTGTTTTTTTGTTGTTTATCTCTAGACTTCAAATATTCTGTTTCTTATAAGCTCTAGTAGCTTGGAAAATTCCAGACTCACTCCCTATGCCAGCTGTTGTATGAAATAATACAGATATCAGTTTGGATTCTCCAGTCTATGTGTAAAGGATTGTACTTCAAATTAAATAAATTTAAAGGAGGTAATTTAACACAAGTAGATCATCATTTTACATTTTTTTATGTAAAACAATATTTACCAAAACCAGTTGTAAAGTAGTTATAGAAACATGTCCATTTCTTCAAAATTGAAGAAACGATAAGTCGTGCATCTTCATAGAGCCAGGTTTTGAACAGTATGTGGAAAAAAATATATTTCAGTAATGGTACAAAAGCAGATGGCAAGCAGATTAAATGTTGTAAGAACATTTTCTTGTTTCCTCTTGAAAGCAGTATTCAGGGAACAAAGTGACAAAGAAAAACATTTTGCTTGCACATAATAATATGAAATAACAGAGATGAAACAAAACATTAACATATGGTTCAGTGTCAAAACACTGATGTCATTTCAATATCATTCATTACACAATTACATGTTTTTTTCAGGACAACAATGTTTTTGCATCTGTCACTCTTGTGCCACATAAAATATTTAATTGGAAGTGGTTGAATCTAACTGCTTTTGATCTTTTCTTTTCTTTTTTTTTTTTTTTTTTTTTTTTCTTCAAAATCCAAATTAAATTATCTTCAAATCTGATGCAACAAAAGCATTCCTTTGATCTTTATCAGTCACAACTTTTGGACAAAACTTGCATTTGAAGTCATTTAGATTATTTATATGCAATCTAAGGACTGACAATTAAGAATGTCAAGGCTCATAAAAGAGAAGTAGTTTTATTAATGTGGTATAAGCTGAGCTGGTTCTATTTCATCCTTACTGACCGCCAGAGGCGGTGCTTAAAGCACTGAATGATCATCATTGCGCATGCGTAGGTCGAGAATCTTATAACAACAAAGTCACCTGTGACCTGCCGGTGACCCACGTGAGGCTATATAAGCACGTGACACCGGAAGCTCAGTCCTTTTTCATCTTCTCGCGTGTAGGTCAACTGATTTCTGGTAGTCTGTTTGCACTGATATTGCTGCGGATCCACAGATTTGTTCATTACAGTAGCTTACAACCTGTAGCCTCGCGACCGTGGTGTTTCCTCGGTCGGGGTAGCGAGTCGACCTCGCCCTCCAGGGGCTGGGTAAGCTACGTTTAATCGGTAAGTGCTGCTATGTTATTCATCCGCATTGCTAAGTGAGTTATTAGCGTGTTCGGCTAATTTAGCTCATTGTTAGTTGTTGTGGCGACCCTAGAGTTAGTAAATCGGCCGTTGGAGACTTCTCTGTACCGCTGCCGTTTTAGGGTCAGCTTTATTTAGCATTGTTTGTTTTGATTACTGCTGCCGTGTTTCGGTCCAGCGTTTAAATATTTTGACTACGGCTGCCGTGTTTCGGCTCAGCATTTAACATTTTGTTTACTGCTCCCCTGTTTCGGTTCAGCGTTTATATACTTTAATTTACTACTGCCGTTTTTTCGGATCTGCTTATATTTGATTTACTGCTGCCGTGTTTTTGGTTCAGCGCTTATATATTTTGATTACTGCTGCCGTGTTTCGGTTCAGCGTTTATCTATTTTGTTTACTGCTGCCCTGTCTCGGTTCAGCGTTTATATATTTTGATTTACTGCTGCCGTTTTTCGGATCTGCTTATATTTTGATTACTGCTACCGTGTTTCGGTTCAGCGCTTATATATTTTGATTACTGCTGCCGTGTTTCGGTTCAGCGCTTATATATTTTGATTACTGCTGCCGTGTTTCGGTTCAGCGCTATTTTGAATTTCTGCTTCCGTCTTTCGGATCACCTTTGTATATTCTGGTTGTTTATTGCCATTTTTCGGTTTAGCGTAGTATTGGGAACTACTGCTAAGTTTTTTGATACCACCAGTGGCGTTTACGCTCGTTGTGGTTATTTGGTTAGAGCTTCGGGGCACTAGTGGCGTTTTTCTTGCTCGACCTGTCCCTATACATTTCAGTGTCTGCGACACTTGTTTTTTTATCTTGGCGACTATGATGCTCGAGTCGTTATGCTGCAAGACATGCCTGGCTCCACTACAACCCGAGGACGGCCACGAGTTGTGTCCATCCTGTTTGGGGATTGACCACTTAAAGGAAGGCCTGTCAGATACTCCCTGCATGAATTGTGGTATTATGCCCCGTGCAGTGCGTGAGGCCCGGTTGGCTACGATTGAGAGTGCCATGGGTTTACAACAGACCCATCCACAGACTGATCAGACAGCTACACGTAAGCGCACAGCTGGAAGGAGCTCTGCTACACTTACAAGGAAGCGTGCCAAGACTGAGAAGCATTCAACCGGGCTGTCTGTTAGAGTGGACTCCCTGTCTTCTGAGCTTGCTCAGATGAAGTCACTCCTGCAATCTATGCAAGCGGCAACGCAAGTTGACCAGGCAGGGGGCCCCTTTTTACAGGAAGACGCAATGTCTGTGGCGGCGTCAGACTCCCAGTTTCAAGATTTGGACTCTGTCGCTGAGGATTCTGGTTCACTTTTTTGTGAACCACTTCCTGGTGACCCTGATGTTGTCGACGTGGAATCCCGTGCTTCCTCCTACTCCGTAGGAGATGGGGATAGTGATCATTCGGCGGTCTCTGCTATACGCACAGCCCTGGCGCGTTTACAATTGGACGCTCAACCAGTACAGACCGCAGCCTCTAGTGCTTTCTTCAGACGGCAAAGTTCCACAGCCTCTTTTGTTGTTCCTCCATCGGAGGAATATATTAAGGAACTTCATGCATGTTGGGCTGACACGCGGCTGTTTTCGAGACCCACAGCTGATGGCAGGGCTCTCGCATCAATGCAGGATGCCCCCAAGTTTGGCCTGGGACATATGCCTTCAGTTGAGTCTACGGTGGCATCTTTGATTGTGTCGCCGGATGAGGCCTTGCGACCTAATGCCCGCTGTCCGCGACCACAGTGCCGAATTACGGATGAACTGCTGTGTAGAGCCTATGACGCAGGAGCACGTATGGGCCGTACTGGCAATTCGTTGTCCCACCTATTGCTCGGCCTTGCGTCTTCGTTGGAGACTGCTGGAATTGATGCACCTACTCAGGGTCTCGTAGATACTTCCCTTCAGGCTTTTGCGTTCATGTCAAGAGAACTTGGCCGTCTGCTCTCCATTCTGACGCAGGTTCGACGGCAAGTCTGGCTGGCACAATCGCCGCTGACTGACAATTGCAGGAGGACTCTGAGGGCCTTGCCTGTGATTCCAGGGGAACTCTTCGGCTCTACGGCCCTGGAGGCGCTGCAGCGCACGGCTCAGGCCTCCCAGACTAGACAGCAACTGGCTGGTCTTCATCGACGAGCCCCTTCCAGACCCTCTACTCCAGCTGTGGCAAGGGGGTCCTACCCTTCTGGACAGACTTCTTTTATGGCTCGTCGTCCAGTAGCGAGACCTGGTCCTTTTCGCAGCGAACGTTCAAGGTCACAAGCCCCATACGGCTTCCGCTCAGCTCAGCCGGACCGTCAGCCTCCTAGGCCCTCTAGGGGCCGAGGGGGTCGCAAGTGAAGCTTTGGGGCCGGCGGTAGGTTACTTCACCCCGGAGCAGCTACATTATTGGGCTACCCACACACCAGACTTTGGGTGTTGACCACCTTGTCTCAGGGGTACAGACTCCAGTTCCGCCGCCGGCCTCCTGCTTTCGGCCGGGTTCGTTGGACAGTTATCCACGACTCGGCAAAGGCACAGGCTCTATGCAAAGAAATCTCCACCCTCCTGGAGAAGGGTGCTATAGTGCCTGTGGACCCCCGGCTGGACCCGGGGGGGTTTTACTCGCGATACTTCCTGGTTCCCAAGAAGACCGGCGATTTACGTCCGGTTCTGGATCTCAGGGGTCTCAATGTGTTTTTAAAAGTCCTGCAGTTTCGAATGTAGCGCACAACAGAAATGCTGCAGGCCATTTCTGTGGGCGAGTGGTTCACAACACTCGATCTGAAAGATGCCTACTTTCATGTTCCGATTGCTCGTCCCCACTGGAAGTTCCTACGCTTTGCCTTTCAGGGCAGGCATTTCGAATTCCGGGTGCTTCCTTTGGTCTGTCCCTCTCCCACGAGTTTTCACTCGTGTTGTTGCAGCCGCCCTCTCTCCATTGCAGGCACAAGGGCTGAAGGTTCTGCCGTATCTCGACGATTGGCTCATTTGTGCCTCGACTCGCGATCAGGCTCTGCGAGACACCGAGGTTGTGCTGGGGCATCTGCGCCAGTTGGGTCTGAGAGTGAACCTTGCCAAGAGCAATTTGGTTCCGTCTCAGGACACTGTTTTTCTCGGGGTAGTTCTCAGCACCACCACCATGGTTGCCTGCCCTCGCCACGGCGGGTCAACGATATTCTGGAACAGCTCCCCAGATTTCAAAGAGGCAGGATGTTGCCTTTCATGCAGTACCTCCGACTGCTGGGCAAGTTGGTAGCGGCTTCAAGCGTGGTCCCATTGGGTCTTCTTTCTCTGCGCCCAATGCAGATGTGGCTGAACAGCCTACACTTGGATCCATGTCGGCTGTCACACAGACACAGGATGGTACGGGTGTCGCAGCAGTGCCTTACTTCTCTGTCTCCATGGAGGAACAGGCAATGGATTGTTCGAGGGGTTCCTCTCGGCTGCCTCCCGTCCCGCAGAGAGGTGGTGTACACAGACGCATCCACCACAGGGTGGGGAGCGACGTGGCAAGGCCAGGTGGTACAGGGAACGTGGTCGCCACTTTTGCACAGTCAACACATCAATGTCCTGGAGCTGTTGGCTGTTCACCAAGCACTGCGTCATTTTCTGCCGAGTCTACAAGGAAGGCACGTGTTGGTCCGATCGGACAACACGTCCGTTGTGTACCACCTCAACCACATGGGAGGAACCAGGTCAGTGAGACTGAACAGAGAGGCACAACGGATTCTGACGTGGGCGTCAGTGAAATTTGCCAGCCTGAGAGCCGCTTATCTTCCAGGGAGGCTGAACAGTGTGGCGGATTTTCTTTCTCGCCAGACATTGAGACCTGGCGAATGGATGCTTCATCCGGAGGTTGTGGAGAACATCTGGCAGGTGTTCGGCAGGGCGAACGTGGACCTCTTTGCTTCCAAAGAGGCACACCATTGTCCTCTATGGTTCTCCCTGAGCGACCCGTCCAGTCCATTGGGCTGGGATGCAATGGCGCACGACTGGCCTCACGTTCTTCTGTATGCTTTTCCCCCATTCTCCCTGATATTGCCCACTCTGATGAGGGTTCTTCAGAGGGGCCACAGGCTACTCCTGGTAGCCCCCTTCTGGCCGGCCAGGACATGGTTTCCGCTGCTGCGCAGGCTCTGCTACAGCTCGCCGATGCGCCTTCCGCCGAGAGCGGATCTTCTGTCTCAAATGGGGGGACGGATGCTGCACCCCAGTCCCGGTCGCCTCCAGCTCTGGGTCTGGCCGTTACGGGGCCCGGAATAGGAGTTTCTGATTTTAACGGGGATGTTGGCCATACTATTAGCAATGCAAGGGCACCTTCAACTCGCTTGCAATATGCAAATAGGTGGCGGCTCTTTAGCGAGTGGTGTCATGAGAAAGGGCAGGATCCATCATGCTGCCCAGTCTCATTTATTCTGTCGTTTTTACAAGAATTGCTGAATCAAGGACGATCACCGTCTACTCTCAAGGTATATGTGGCTGCAATTTCTTGCTCACATGTTGGATTAGATGGTGTTTCTGTGGGCAGAAACAGAAGTGTGGCGCTGTTTTTAAAGGGCGCTCGACGTCTGCACCCTCCCAGACGACGGGTAGCTTCGACATGGGACTTGGCGGTGGTGTTGAATGCGTTGCAGTCACCGCCATTTGAGCCTTTGTCTGCGGTGGATCTTAAGTGGATTTCGATGAAAACTGCTTTTCTTTTAGCAATGGTTTCAGCCAAGCGCGTGGGGGAACTGCAGGCTTTGTCGGTTCACGAATCCTGCTGCCAATGGAAAGCTGATGGGTCGGGTGTTACTCTTTGGCCAGACCCATCTTTTGTGCCCAAAGTGCCCTCCTCGACTGCGGGGACACAACCCCTTCGTCTGGCTCGTTTTGACACGGAGGCCTCTTCTGCGCAGCTTTGCCCGGTCCGAGCTCTTGAAGAATACATTAAGGTGACTGCATCAATCAGACGTTCTGACCGTCTTTTTATCTGTTTTGCTGGGCCTCGTAAGGGTCAAGCCCTGTCTAAGCAGCGGCTTGCACACTGGGTGGTTGATGTTATTTCCAAGGCCTATGAGTTATGTGGTCAATCACTGCCTGCAGGAGTGCGCTGTCATTCGACCAGAGCCGTCTCCACCTCCTGGGCTGCGATGGCAGGCGTGCCGCTGGAGGTGATCTGCGAGGCAGCGTCGTGGACGTCCCCTAACACCTTTGCCAGGTTCTACAGGGTGAACATGGCTTCGGCCCATCCATTGGACGGAGTCTTGCGCCATCACCGTTCTTCATCCTGTTAAGGTGAGCTCTTGTCTCTATTCCTCGGGACCTTGTTGGTATAAGTCATCCAGTGCTTTAAGCACCGCCTCTGGCGGTCAGTAAGGATGAAATAGAACGAAGGTTACGTATGTAACTACGGTTCTATGAATCCTGGATGACCGCCAGAGTGTTTAGTCCCTCGGAATCTCCTTACGCGAGAAGATTCCAGGACTGAGCTTCCGGTGTCACGTGCTTATATAGCCTCACGTGGGTCACCGGCAGGTCACAGGTGACTTTGTTGTTATAAGATTCTCGACCTACGCATGCGCAATGATGATCATTCAGTGCTTTAAGCACCGCCTCTGGCGGTCATCCAGGATTCATAGAACCGTAGTTACATACGTAACCTTCGTTTTGTACTTTGGAACATTCTGGATAAATATTTTTTGCAATGTCAAAAAATACAGCTAAAGGAACAGCGTGCATAATGAGGCCCTACTCTAGGCCAGTGCTTCCCAAACTTTTCAGACCAGGACCCACAAAAAACAATGTAACCAACTCACGACTCCCTCAGCAAAATAAAATGGTCTTTAGTTGGATGTCTTTAGGTTGGAAAATCATTTAAATTGGGCTACAATGCATTTATTTTTGTAATCTATTGCTTTATATGACCAAAAACCAGTCAAACCTGATGCTAAAGTTATAAAAAAAATATTTAAAACCAGGTCATACTTGTAAAATTACTTTACTTATAGCTTGCAGATTGCAGTCCTTTTCTTCTCTGTGCAGATAAAGTTTTTGTAGCCGAACTGAAGTATTCTTGGCTCCATGTGAATTAATGTTGTGTTATTAAATACAGTTGCGGCTCTTACTAACTTTGATTTGGTTTGAATTGGGCAAATGTGTCTCTTTTGCTGTTGAAGGTTGCAGACCCCTGGCCTAGGATGTCATGTATTATTATCAAATTGTCTGCTTTATATTTGCGCTAATTATTTGTTAGCATTTAGCATTGCTCCAAAATTACACACTTTTATAAAACACACTGTCTTTCCCTGGTGATTTACCTCGTATGTGAAGCTCTGAACTCTTGAAATCCACTCAGTGCTTTGAATTTTTGAAATATTAATTAGTATTAGCGCATCTCTGCAAATTCCCCATAAGGAATGAATGGGACAAGAAGGAACAATACACAGGTATTAAGCAAACCAAGCTGGCATTGCCGCAGCATGACAAAGGCTCATATTTTCGAAGCTGACGCCCTTAACGCCACAATGCACGTTTGTATAGTTAATGATAACTAAATTAATGTTTTTACTAAAAGACATATTTATTGTGTTTTGAAAAGACTAAACATCATCAAATCGGAAATTGGGATCGATCAATATAAAGAAAAAGTATTATATTTTTCCCACATCCCCAACCCCAATAATAAAATCTCTGATCTCTTTTAAAACTCACCTCTCTTTCCAAATAAGACTTCAAGGCTTCTGTTTCATTGAGCAGAGTTACACAGCACTTCCCTCTGCAAAACAAAACAAAACAAAAACAATGCTTATGCAAACAAGTGTAAGACAAGAGTAGATGCAAAGCTGCAGTTTCAAAACTCAGATATGGAAACAAAATCAGAGAATTGACCATCTACTTTGCCACTTAACTGACAATTATTATTATTTGTTGCTCTGGATTGAATTTCAACGAGATGAGCCACAAGACTGGATCTACAACGAAGATGAGACTTTTATAAATTTTACATCACAGACCAGGGACATTCAGAACAGTGTTTTCTGAGGCACAGAGACAAAATAATCTAACAGACAGACGTTCAGCTGCGTTTTTGATGAGAAAACAAGGTTAGAACAGGAAATCTCAGGAATTAAGGGGTTGGTGTCAAGACAATAGGAAAATTAAGAGTGTATGAATAGGGCTGGGCACCGAAAAATGGTTCCTATTTGGAGCAGACTGAAAAAGTTTGGGAAATACCGAAATTGAAAACATGGCATTTCGGTGCCATTTTTCAATTCCTTGCCTTTAAATCTTCACGTCAATAAGCAGGAACAGGAACAGAATACAACCTTTAAAAAGAAAGCAGGAACCAAAAAAAAAGAACCGTTAAGGATCGGTCTTGAAAAGCAAGTATCATTAAAGTACTGGTAGCAAAAAAATCTAACGTTACCCAGCCCTAAGAATGAATAATGATGAAATCGAAAACATGATCTGACTATTATTTTTGTAATCTCCACTTAAAGCAAAAACACACTCGTCCCATAACCTCACAAGTAACTTTGTCTTTTCAATGACGTTCCTTTGAGTTTGTAAATAACACACAGCGACCTGTTGCTTCCATCTGGCCGCATTAGTCACCTTTAATTTAAACTTATTTATGAGATAATTAGACCCTTCTTTCAGCTCTTTTAATAACGAGGCTGATAAACACCGACATCCTGAACGACCTTCGAGTGCGCAGCTTTAATCTCACTTAAACTCGACCTCCTCCGACACAAACAAGCGCTGTATTGGGGTGTTTTTTTTAAATCAGCAGATGTCATTGGCTCCGTCTGAAATGTCAGTAATAATGTGGTAATGATTCGTTTGTTCACGGGCTCAGTTCTGATGGAAAACACACAAAGGTTATGTGAAAACGCAGGCTCTGTTGGCATTTAGAGAATCAGAAAGAGTGAGACAGTTGGTTTTATAACTGCAGCTGATATTTAATACAAATGTTTCAAAGACAATTTATAATCATCTAAAATAAAGGTGGACAAGTGTCATCTCTTGAAACCAGCTTATATTTTATTTTCTATATTATTAAAAAAAAAAAAAAGTCTTGGGTTTTGTCACAGATAGTTTATCAGGATACAGGTCTAAAATCAGGGTTCCCACTCATATCCCAAAAACATTTTCAAAGACATTTCCAGGACATTCGCAACAAGGATTTTATGTAATCACTACATCACCAATAAGGTTTGTGACAGCCCAATAGTACACATTAAGTATATAACACAGTCGTATGGCCAGTTCTCAATCAAAATTTGATCTTGTCAGACAGGAGCAATTTGCAAAGCTACAGTTCACTTTGATAGCCTTTTTAGTTTTTCATGAGCATCACAGTTACAGTATTTTGGCAGTGGTGCAGGGAAAAAACATGAGTGGGGGGTCTGGGGGTCCTCCCCGTGAGAAAATAAAATCATGTTTTTTGACACTTTAAACCTCAGACTTAAAAGATGTTTTATGGTTCCAATTAAACATCTGGTTAAACAGTAAATTGAAAAAATGGGTTTGGAGATCCTCCCCATTAGATTTTGGATGTAAGTTTTTGCAATCTGGGTTTGCAGATCTTATGTTTGTTTTTTTTAGCAATTTTACATTAGTACAAAGGCAGTTTTTTTTGTTTGCTTTTTTTCACTAGCTTACACATAAGGCCTTTTAGAGTCAGCTGCGTAGATTGCAAAAATCTGGTTCATTTGTTTGCTCACTGTTATACATTTTATTTATGGGCCCAATCATTTTCCAAGAAAACATTATATTTTTAAGACATTTCACTGTTTTTCTCATTTTCCATGTGTTTTCCATGACTGGAAAATGGGCAAATCAATTTCCTGATTTTCCAGGTTTTCCAGGACTTGTGGGAACTCTGTAAAATGATGACTAAATGTGTAGGAAACACAATGTGTTAGAAGAGAAAATGTAATTTGTCTCCATTGACTCTGCATTTCTTGCCGCTCAGTCGTCACATTTAGAATACTGTGATGTCCCCTACATAACCTCTATTGATACTGTGGCATTTAAATACCAGTATGGCTGTAATCACCTTATTCCGGTCCACCCACCTTTATTGGCAGCACTTGTCCTGTTTAACTGAGTAGAATTCAGTCGCTGGGTTTATTCTGAAGGAGACCTATTGTCTAAGAAAGTCTTAACTGCCTTCTCTCATCACTAGTTTACTCAAAGTTTTATTAAAAATGATTCCTGCGTGTTTGAGTAATCTTGTATTGTCCTGCAGCTGATGACTGAGTGGTCACATACCACACCTACCCTACCACCTTGTCCCATCACTATAGTTGCATGTTTGTACCTGATGTGCGTAGCGGGCAGAGACTCCAGTTGTCGGGACAGGAACAGTTCTCTGTGCCGGAGCTGGTGTTTCTGTTTCTCTGGGAGCTCTGACATCTCTGTGTCTCCATCTCTTCCTCCATCTCTCCTGGACACACACAACACATTTTTTATTAAAATGTGACATCAACATCGCAAAATACTACACAGTTTATCAAAATCGCAATAGTAATGGCTGCATTTAACAAATCGCAAAGGATTTTAGATGTATTGCAAACTAAATTAATTTAGTCAAAGTTCAATTAAATCAAACTATGAACCATTACAATACAACAGTGAAGTCTACAGGGAGAAAAGGCTGGTTCTCCTTCACGCTTTAGCCTCATGTTGGTTATAAAGAGAAACAGTGGTGGTTGGTAGGTTTGCATTATTCAGTAGAGCTCCCTAAAGCCTGAGTATGAGCGTCTGGGCTGATAAACATGAGCTCGTTTCAATGTACAAGTGATAAGACATAAACAATAAAGTAACTGGTGAACAGTGTTAAGTATTCTTCTACTTCAACAAAAATCAAAAAGTGTATTTAATTATTTTTCTTAAGCAAAATATTTACAATATCCATAACTCTGGCATTATTCTGCCAGAGATATTGTATTTCCTGGCAATAAATACTGGTTTGGAGCACTTACGTACGTCAGATGCACGATGATGAAGGAATAAATATTTAACAAAAACATTAAGCACAGTGATATAAATAACTTGTGTTCAAAGTTAAAAGGCTAAAATAATTTTCTATGCATATTAGCCTGTTAGCTGAACTCTTGATCAGGCCGGTGTAACATGGACCTACTGTAGAATCTGGAGACGTTAGCCTCAGCTCCATTGATACTGCAACAGGAAAATCCCTCTACAGCCTAGAAAGCATTTCTAACCCTAGAGCACAAAGCAAATACAAACTGCTCGTGTTCTACAGCTTTAAGAACGGTCTGATCTTGTGTCTTTAGTTTTGTATAAAATGGCTTTAGCTTCGGCCACTGCCGCTCACGCTGTGAACTCTCACTGATTGGTCAGAACAGTCAGGCTGATGCTTTCAACATTTGTGAATGAAATTGGCTAGGTGCAGTTGTCTTGTTTTTGTTTAAAAAAGCACATCCTGTACATACAACCACTTCCTGTTCAATACTCTTGAGTTTTTTTTCAACATCAGTTTAAAACGAATAAATACTGTTTAGATCATATAGTTGTGGTAAATATTACAGAAAACATGTTAAAACTTTAATATTAAAGGAATATTTCACCATTGGACACTTGTGTGTTTAAAAAGAGACGTGATTGTGTCTAAATGCTAACGCTAACAGGAAGTGGTCGTATGTACAGAAATTTGCATTTTTGAACGTACACAAGCCAACTGAAGTTCCGTGCACAGAGCCTATTCGTCTTCATGACTCAAACACTTTACATTCAGGTAAATGAAAAACACAGAGAAAAACAGTGTCTCAAGCTTCAGGAGACAGACGTCTGTCAGACCGGTTCATAATTGATCCAAACAACGATCTCTTGTCTCGTTTTGTTGTTTTTACCAAAGAATTTCCCCAGTCAACTAGAAGGGCAGCATGTTTCTATGCAGGCAACATGTGCGGAAAGTAACGTCGACCGATAATCCCTCTGTATTTTAAAAGCATGTTTTTTTTTTAGTTTAGATGTCTTTGTGACACTAAGTTAACAAAAAATTTCTGATTTTGCTTTGAGCAGGCCTACGTGGCCCCAAAAATAAATATTATTTGGCCTCCATAGAAAGAGAAGGGCCTTCTCTTGTTTATTTCCATAGAAAAGCATCTTTTTTAGCAATATTTTTTCACATCATGTCACAAAGCTGATCTTTCCCCAATGAAAATGTTCTAAGAATGAGTTTAACTTCCTATCTGTAATGAATTGTGAAGTCGACATTTCACCTCCAGAAAGTTAAACGATGCACCTTTAAGCATATTTTGAAGTAAAACTCAGTGCAACTTCCCCATGTATCTTCCATTGTTTATACTGTATGTCTTTGACCGAGAAGTAAATTGTCTATCATAAGTTTTGCTTCTCTCCCTCACAAATGACATAATTAAAAAACATTCTCCGATCACCTGGAGGCCACCGTAACTTTGAACCCAACTTGTGCTTTTTTGTAAACTTTTTATTTTGCGTAATTGTAAGAAAGTACAAACAAGTGTGATAATAAAAATAAAATGTAGAGCCTTTAAGTTCAATAATCACGAGTTTCACAATTGATATTCTTAGTGTATTCATGTACTGGTGTCTACTTACGGTCAGACAAAAATTCAGACTCACAAACCAGCTAAAAGTACTATAATATGCTAGTTTTAGTGAGCGGTCCTTAGATATAGCTCCCAAAGGCGGCATATTACAGTGCTCCGCTCCTATTGTCAAAGTCATTTTCTCCTCACAGCGGGAAACTCAGCGGGAGCCAGAAGTGTGGAGAATTCAGTCGAGAAATAAAACGTCTCGGTAAATCGCATCGAGGTAAGAATAGAGTTTAAATGTAGAGAGGAAAGTAGAGTCAAAGGTGAGGCAGAGGGGCAGACGCAAGGATTGAAAAATACTGGTAATTGTGCATTCTCATTTAATTGAATGTGTCTGTTTGGGGAAAAAAATACACTGTAGGCCTATACATTGGACTTAATATTGTGTGAATATTGTTATTGCATTATCAGGGGCGGCCCGTCACTAATTCCACAGGTGCAACAACAAAAGGGAAACAAATACGCTAAACCGAGCTCACACTGCCTCCAGTCCAGATCCGGATTCGTCTGGGTCCGGTGGCCACTCACACTGCCTCCAGAATATGCATATGTACTGTATGTACGGACTCTGATGGCCTCGGCGAGACCATAATTCACGAGGATTCACGCTCAGCTTGGGAGTTTACGCGGCAATAGATAAGCACGGGATATTTATTTACATCCTCTGTGTTATAAACTAAGGCAAGGTAAGGTAATGTTTATTAAGGACAATGTACAATTACATTAAGCACAATGGCAGAGATGCTTGTACCAGATTATATCTTAGAGCTAAGTCCCCCAGGACTACAGATGGAATAATTTCCATCTGTAGTCCTGGGAGGGGGAGGCACATTGGAAACCGGAGTACCCGGAGGAAACCTACGCAGACCTTGGGAGAACATGCAAACTCCACATACAAGGCCCGGGCGGTCCGAGGAGTGGCAACCAGGGACCTTCTTGCTATGAGGCCAGAGCGCTAACCGCTGCACCATCGTGTCGTGTTGAGCATTTTGCTCAACACGAGTGGATGCAATGTGAGCCCAGCATAAGTGGTAGTTAAAGTTGATCAAAACCGATCAAACCTGATAAAAATGACATAAAACATCCTTGTCCAATCAGAGAGCTTATTTTCAGTTGCTGGTACATAGTCCCCAATCTCAGGCCGGCTTAAAATTGCACCCGCTGCTTCCATTGAATTTAATGTAAGAACGTGTTTTTCCTCAAATTTCAGCCTACAATGCAAACTAATGACCTCTGCCAGCGGTCTGCTGTCAAGTCATGTGCGTGACAACGGAAGACATGTTCATGTGTCAGACAGCGCAGCTAGTGCAGCTAGTGCTAGTGACCCAATTCAGAAAATTCATCGCCCACAAAAGCAGTTTTAACAACTATTACCCCTGAGGCCAAAGTTAAACACCAGACAAGTTACAACAAAAGGTGGGAGAATTTTAATGTGTATTTTTGGAGAGTTGTGTATTTTCTGCACTTGTGTTCAACCATGTGTTTACTGTGAGCTGGTTTTATTTAGAAGTAACTTTACTGTTCACGGCGTACACATTCTGCCCTCTCTCTCCACCTCCGGGCTACAGCTGGCTCTGCAGTATCAGGAGCAGGTTTATAAATGCATGAAGACGTTAGATTTCAGAGGCGTGTCACCTCCAAACGTCGGCGCGCTGATCGGATTTGCACTGAGGACAAATTAACACCGGCTCCTAAAGATCTCATCCTTCAACGGCTGATTAAGAGACAAGTCTGACCCGCTCCACAGGCCGAGAGAGAGAGGGAGGAGGAGGAGGAGAGGGACAATGGAGGGATCACTGGAGAGAGGGGGGAGGAGAAGGAGGGAGAGAGAGAGAGGAGAAAAGAGTCGAAGAGATTTAGGAAGGGAGAAAGAAAACACGGGTAGAGGAGAGAAAGACAGAAAGAGAGAGAGAGAGAGAGAGAAGGGGAGTGACAGTGAGGCGTGAGAGAAGAGAGCACGTACAAATCAGAGGAAGAGGAAAAGGGAAGAAAGCAAGAGAGAGAGAGAAAGAAGGAGAGAGGGAAAAGAGTAAGAGACAGAAAGAGGGTGAGAAGAGAGATGGAAAGCAGAGGAAGAAGAAAACAGAGAGAAGAAAGAGAGATGAGAGAAAAAAAGAAGAAAGGGAGAGAAAAAAGAGAAAGGAAGGGAGAGGGAAAGATTAGGGGAGAGAAAGAAAAAGAGGTGAGAAGATAGATGGAGAAAAGGAGAAAGAAGTGGCAGACAGAACAGCGAAAGAGGGAAGAAGGCGAGAGAAAAAGAGAAAGAAGGAAAAGGAAAAAGAGTAAGAGAGAGAAACAAGGGTGAAAAGAGAGAAGGAGAAAGAGAGGCAGAAGAAACAAGTGAGAGAGGAGAGACAAGGGGAGAGATGAGAGAAAGAGGGAAAAGGGGAGAGAAAGAAAGAGAAAGGAGCGGAGAAGGAAAAGAGTAAGAGAGAAAGGGAGCATGAGAAGAGTGAGAGTGAAAGTGAAAGTGAGAGAAAAGCAAAAGAGATGGGTGAGAAGAGAGAGGGAGAGAAGGAGAAAACAGGGCAGAGGAAGAAATAAAGTGAGAGAGAAGGGGGAGAGAGACAAGAGAAAGATGGAAAAAAGGGAGAAAGAAAGTGAAAGAAGGAAAGAGGAAAAAGAGTAAGAGAGAGTGAAAGAAAGACAGGGGTGAGAAGATAGAGTGAGAGAAGGAAAAAGCAGGGCAGAGAAAAGAGAAGGTTAGAGAGAAAAATTTAAAAGAAAGAAAGAAAGAAAGAAAGAAGAAAGAAAGAAAGAAAAGATTAAAGCAAGGGCAGAGGAAAAGAGAAAGTGAGAGAGAAAAGGAGGGATAGAAAGGGGGAAGAGAAAGAATGGGAGAGCCAAAAGAGAAAGAGAGAGGGGGTGGGAAGAAAGAAGAAGAGTACAAAGGTAGAGAGATGAAAAAAGAGAATAGAATATGGATGGAAGAAAGAAAAGGAAGAGAAAACAGGAGAAGAGAGAGAGTGTGAGAGAAAGACACAGTGAGAAATTGACAGATGAGAGACACAGACAAAGAGAGATAGAAAAGATAGAAAAGAAAGATGAGACAGTGAGTGAAGGAGAGAGACAAAGAGAGAGATGAGAGGATAGAAGAGAGAGAGAGAGGAGGGGGGTGTAGAGAGAAGAGCGACGTGGTTCAATTCATTTGGACTCTGATTAGAAGAAGACAGACAGTAACGGGCGAACGGCAGCAGAACAAAAGCAATCAGAGAGAGAGAGAGAGAGAGAGGCGTGCGCTCCAAATCAATAAGAGAGAGAGAGAGAGAACGAGGGAGTGAGAGCGAGAAAGAACGACAAAGACGAGGAAACGATCGGGGAAAAACAAAACATCAGATTATACGGAGATTAAGGTGTTTTCTGTTTGCGATCGGGTATTTACATGTTCTAATTTATAAGCCTTTTTTTTCCAAGGGCTTTAGATGAGAGAGAGAGAGAGAAGGAGAGGGAGAGAGAGAGAGAGAGAGAGAGAGAGAGAGATGAAGAGAGCAGGGAGAGATAGACAAAGAAAGAAAGAAAAGATGTAGAGAGAGACAGCGAGAGAATTAGAAAGAGACAAAGACGTAGAGATAGAGGGAGAAAGTCATAGAGACAAGAGTGGAAAGAGAGAGAGAAGAGAGAGACAAAGAGACAAAGTCTAGAGAGAGAGAGAGGGAGAGATGAAGAGAGCAGGGAGAGATAGATGAAGGGAGAAAGAAAAGACAAAGAGATGTAGAGAGAGACAGTCAGAGAATTAGAGAGACAAAGACGTATAGAGGGAGAAAGTCAGAGACGAGAGTGGAAAGAGAGAAAGAAGAGAGAGACAAAGTCTAGAGAGAGAGAGAGAGAGACAAAGTCTAGAGAGAGAGGGAGAGAGAGAGAAAGACAAAGTCTAGAGAGAGAGAGACAAGAGACAAAAGAGAGAAAAGAGACAAAGTCTAGAGAGAGAGAGAGAGAGAGACAAAGTCTAGAGAGAGAGAGAGACAAAGTCTAGAGAGAGAGAGAGACAAAGAGACAAAGTCTAGAGAGAGAGAGAGAGACAAAGAGACAAAGTCTAGAGAGAGAGAGAGACAGAGACAAAGTCTAGAGAGAGAGAGAGAGACAAAGAGACAAAGTCTAGAGAGAGAGAGAGACAAAGAGACAAAGTCTAGAGAGAGAGAGAGAGACAGAGACAAAGTCTAGAGAGAGAGAGAGACAAAGAGACAAAGTCTAGAGAGAGAGAGAGAGAAAGAGAGAGAGAAATGAGAGATAGAAAGTCATAGAAATGAAAGTGGAACGCGAGAGAGGTAAAGAGAGAAGAAGACAGAGAGAAACAAAGAAAGAGAGGAGAGAGAAAGAAAGACAGAGAGAGAAAGAGAGCAAGAACAGAGAGAGAGACAAAGAAACAGAGACAGACGTAAAAAGAGAGGGAGAAACAGAAGTGAGAGATAGAAAGAAAGTCAGAGAGATGAAAGTGGAAAGAGAGAGGGAGAGAGAGAGAAGAATGAGACAGAGAGAGAAACACAGAGAGAGGAGAGAGAAACAATGATGTAGAGAGAGAAGGGAAAAGAGAGAGAAAGAGAGAAAGTCAGAGAGATGAAAGTGTAAGAAAGGGGAAAAAGAGAGAATAATAAGACAGAGAGAAACAAAGAGGGAGGAGAAAGACAAGATGTAGAGAGAGAGCGAGGGAGACAGATAAAACAGAGGATGAGAGACAGTAAGTCAGAGAGATGAAAGTGGAGTGAGAGAGAGAGAAGAATGAGACAGAGAGAGAGAGTCAAAAAGAGTGAAAAGAGAGAGACAGAGACAAAGACGTAGAGAGAGGGAAAGAGAAACATAGGTGAGAGATAGAAGGAAAGTCAGAGATGAAAGTGGTAAGACAGAAGGAAAGAGAGAAGATAAGAGAGGGAAACAAAGAGAAAGAGAAGAGAGACAAAGACATAGAGAGAGATAGGAAGTCATAGAGACAAAAGTAGCATGAGAGAGAGGGAGAGAGAGACAGAAAGACAGAGATAAAAGTGGAAAGAGAATAATAAGACAGAGAGAGAAACAAAGAAAGGAGGAGAGCGAGACAAAGACATCGAGATAGAGAGAGAAAGAGAGAGAGGGAGAGATGAAGAGAGCAGGGAGAGATAGACAAAGAGAGAAAGAAAAGACAAAGAGATGTAGAGAGAGACAGTCAGAGAATTAGAGAGACAAAGACGTAGGGAGAAAGTCAGAGACGAGAGTGGAAAGAAAGAGGGGGAAAGAGAGAATAATAAGACAGAGAGAAACACAGAGGGAGGAGAGAGACAAAGACGTAGAGAGAGAGAGCGAGAGAGACAGATAAAACAGAGGATGAGAGACAGTAAGTCAGAGAGATGAAAGTGGAGTGAGAGAGAGAAGAATGAGACAGAGAGAGAGAGAGAGAGAGAGACAAAAAGAGTGAAAAGAGAGAGACAAAGAGACAGACAAAGACGCAGAGAGAGGGAGAGAGAAACATAGGTGAGAGATAGAAGGAAAGTCAGAGATATGAAAGTGGTAAGACAGAAGGAAAGAGAAGAATAAGACCAAGAGAAACAAAGAGAAAGAGGAGAGA
Source organism: Mugilogobius chulae (assembly GCA_038363315.1). NCBI lineage: Eukaryota > Metazoa > Chordata > Actinopteri > Gobiiformes > Gobiidae > Mugilogobius > Mugilogobius chulae. The sequence continues at coordinate 36,291,189 of CM076406.1, read as the reverse complement.
GACAAAGACGTAGAGAGAGAGAGAGAGAGAGAGGGAAACATAAGTGAGAGATAGATAGAAAGAAAGTCAGACAGAAGAGAGAGAGGGAAAGAAGAATAAGAGAGAGAAGCAAAGACAGTGAGAAGAGAGACAGAGACAAAGAGAAAGAGAGAAAACATAAGTGAGCGATAGAAGGAAAGTCAGAGAGAGTAAAGTGGAAAGAGAGAAGAAAAAAAGGAAAGAGGAGAGAGACAAAAGAGGAATGAGAGAAAGGGAGAGAGAGAAGAACAAGACAGAGAGAAAAAAGTGGAGTGAAATAAAAGTGAGAGACAAAAGTGGGACAAGAGAGAGTGAAAGAGAAGAACAAGACAGAGAGAGATACAAAGAGAGCAAGAAGAGAGAGACAAAATGTAGAGAGAAAAAGAAAGGGAGAAACAGAAGTGAGAGATAGAAAGTCAGAAAGATGAAAGTGAAAAGAGAGAGAGAAGAACAAGACAGAGAGACAAAGAGAGGCAGAGAAAAAGAGAGACATGAGATAGAAAGAGAGTGAGAGAGTGTAAGATGTAAAGAGAGAGAAGTACTGGAGAGAAAGACAAAGAGAGCAAAGAAAGAAAAAGAATGAGACAGAGAGAGAGAGAGAAAGAGAGAGAGAGAGAGAGCGAAGGATATATAAGTGTCAAAAGTCAAAACGCTTCAACTGGAGACGTCTCAATTATATGTAACCTTTTGTGACAGACAGCTTCACTCTGTGGTTTTGAAGAAATTTTCAGCTTTTGTTGAAGAGACACTTTTTTTTTTAGCTCAATCTTGTTTCTACAGATGGAAAAACACAATTTCTCACTCGTTTCCATATTCTCTGTCGAATAAGTAGAGGTCTCTCCCGGTCGATGCTTTGAATTGAAGATTGGGTTAAATGCAGAAGACACAGAAGAGACGCAGAGGGAACAATCAAGACTAAACCACAGGCACATGCTTTCTTGTTTGTGTGTTGTTGTGATCTGTCCGCATCTCAAAGTTCAAAGCAAATATAATTCTATAAGGTTTTTTCATAAACTTGGTCAAGACGTTTGTATCCTTGATCCAAACGCTCTGTAATTGTAGACCTCTTAATGATCATTATAAGTCAATGGAGCAGAAGTTTATGATCATTGAACTCTCATTTACAAATCAGGTTTACGGAAGAGAATGAAGAAGAATGAAGTTTCCCCTTGTTTCTGGAAAAACTGGTCTAAATCATCTTTAATTCAAACAGGATCTGCCAAACCAGGCCGTGGGCTTCAGTGCAGGTGCATTTCTATCTGTGCCATTGCTTCATTTCAGAACAAGCCATGGCCCACGGCATGAGGACAGGACAGCAGTCACACAAACCTGTCTGGACCGGTCCACTGCCCGCTTGCACTCATCATGGACTGAACCAGTGCAACACTTTGGATAACATCAGAACCAGGCGCGTTTGTGTAAACGATGTACAGGACCCAGTCTGCTGCAGAGACCAGCACATGCCCTGTATCAGCGCACAGAGCACAACGCAGCTCACAACAGCCAAACCCATCTGGACCAGGCAGTTGTTGGTCCTAGTCCTATTGCTGAGTTTCACATTCTAGAATTAAAGGGACTGTACCTGATTTTTGCATTCTTAAAATGTAAACAAACAGAAATAAGTTTTAAATTTCCTATTTCAGTCTACATGATTTGCTCACTTAGCTAATACATTCTGAGCTTCAGAATTGTTCATCATGATGAGTTTTAATGTTTTTTTCACAACTTTTAGCGGCGAGGTGAGTCACTATGCTAACAACAAAACAGAAAAAGTTGACACAAACCGGATTTCATTAGACATAGACAGAAATTTGCGGACTAATTTCCACCTGAATAGTTACATTAACATGATATCAGTGCTAGGGAGAAATTGTTTTCAAGTAATTTTGTTACATAAAAATCGAGTATAGTCCAGGTTGGGGCAAGAGCCAGTTTTTCCTTTTAATAACGTTGGAACTTGCTATAAAATATTTCTGAAAATATTTCACAAATTTAAAAAGTGATAATTTCTGGGGTAACATAAAAAATACCTAATTTGAACATTTTTATTTTAGCTGACCCCAATCTCAATGAAATAACAATGGCCTGTAGAATGTAGTGATGTCGTCTTAAACCCAGCAATACTCTGGTCACTTTCCCAGCAGTACTTAAGACTTTCCCAGGAATGAGCGCCTGGACTGGACCAGATTGGATCAGGACTATTTATTAGAAAAGTCGCTGTTGGTCCTGCTGTGACAGGTAGGTCGAGGAGCTGTAAACATTTGTAGATTTATGCTTAGTTTTAAATGAGCTAAACAAAGTTGAAAAGGCACAGTCTAAACAAAGACCATTTACATTTTTTGACAGCATATTCAAATGATTTTATGTGATATGCCCTAAACAGGGTCTGTCGACGTCACTTTCCACTCTACTGCACGTCTCCTGAAAAAGAGACGCTGTCCATCTAGTTGGCTGGAGAAGCTTCTTTGATAAAACAACAAAATGGGACAAAGCAGCTGTTTTGATCAGGTTCGAACTGGTCTGACGAACGTCACAAAAGATGATTTAACAGCATAACTTTTGTTTTACACAGTGATAAACTTGTGTAGTTAAAGCTGACAACAGCGCTGGTGAGTGTTGTTGCTACAATTTGTCAATCACCCACGGCTCTTTCTGCTGTCCAAGTGTAAGCACATCCTCCGTGTTGATAAACAAATAATCCTTTATACAAATAGATTAAGTGCAAAACGTTTTGTGCAGTTAAAAGTGTTTTTCCTCTGCATTCTAGTTATTTGAAATGTATCTTTTGTTTACACAACCTCTTGAGTTGGTGCAGGGTTTTTGCACACTAACGCTCAATGCTGATAAATCTCAATGAATACCTAGTTTTGGTCGTACTTGCCATACGCAACTTTGATAAATGAGGATCTTTATGTGGTTCCTATTTTTATTCAAGTAACCCAAAGAATAATCTTCAGAGATATTTATTTTTAAACCTATGAATGTTCTGGTGTCATGTGAAACAGCAGCAGTACTTTATGAAGACGGAGGAATAGAGTTAAAGTCTGTCTGTGTTCAGGTCTTAAGTCCAGCTCTGAGCCAATCTGAGGCGCTGCACAGCTCCCAACTCTGCACAAATTGCCTCTCCATCTCACCTGTCCCAGCCAATTATCAATTATTGACGAATGGGTCGCCTTACGGAGGAGCTCTGGGAGGGGCACAGGAGAGAAGAAAAGAGAGAGAGAGAGAAAGAGAGAGAGAGGCCGGAGGGCAGAGAAGTAGTGCAAAGTCATTACCTTAACCAACTCTACTCAACACTCAGAGCCAGGACTGTTGAAAGGAAAGCTCAAGAGAAGTTGTACATTTTGATGCAACTAAATACTACTGTTCACTGCATTTCTTATACATAAAGTTATGCTGATCCAACCGAATGTTCTTTCTCTGACAATCATGAAATGAAACATGACAAAGACTGGATTTGGATTAGATATGAGCTCACAAACTGGATCAAGCTAGTGAAATTTATCAGAAGTAAGTAATTTAGCTTATAATGCCTTCTATTTTTAAAGATAGATTTTCAGATATTAATAAGCTACCAATCTTCAAAAAAAGCCACAAGTCTCTTCATTAATAAACACTAAAACCCAATTTGTGCTCCGTGTTTCAGTCATTAGTGGGAATATTTTAGTGGATCAAACTTGAAAAACAGCTAAAATTCACAAACCTTGACTGTCAAAATCATAAGTGACTTTCCAAATAAAGAAGCTCAAACTTCCTATAAAAATGCAGACTTGAGAATTCTTGACATTTTCATCTGATCTCTCTAAAACATTGAACAAATGTGACTTATGCCCAGACAGTGGAGGCTCTGCAGAGGCTAAAACACAAATAATGAAATAAGTAAAACATGGTGTTTGAAATAGCCTTGTTGAAGGAGAAACTCCGCACACCCGAGGGGCGACAGGTGCGCAAGAACGTAGCAGATACTTGTAGAAAAAAATAAAAATCCCGCCTCCTCTTAGACAGGTCATCTACTGAATAGCTAAAAGTGGACATGAAAGTTTCCAGGTCCGACCTCCTCCTGGAAAGCGGGGGACCGGTAGCCCTGCTCCAATGGAAAAAGGTGACGAGACCAGTGGTCCAGCCGGCGGGCCATTTTTTTTTCTTTTGCGGTTTTTCTGCAGGTGTACAAGGTTTTGGAAAGTCTGCCGCTTTGACTCGTCCTTCTCATTGGCCCGCCAGAAACAAAAGACCGGTATACGTAGTCAGACATATTGTATTTAAGCGCGCGTTTGTAGTATGGCTACAACTTAATGAAACGATCATTGGCTGTTGTATATTCTTCTCCTGCGTAAAGTTGGAGGGCTATCGCGTGTGTCCTATCGCCAATCACATGGCTTCATTCAGTGACTGCTTTGGCCAGTGAGACACAGAGAGAGACAGACGTGGTACAGAACAGCTCGAGTCAGAACAGACTTAGAATAACTTCATCACAGACTCAGTGATCATTTCTGATCAGTGTAAAAACACTGTCTCCTCCACAGCACAGGTCTGATTCAATTTTGATGGAATTTATTCATCCATCAAATACATTTTAAAAGTGCAGTAGATTAATACATTGAAAACAAGCTTTTATAACATAGAATTATGTGGGATATTGTGAAAATTAATGTTGTATAGTTATTTTTAATTATAATGTCAAATTTAAAAATGACTTAAAAGAAACTTTGCCGTGAAGTTCCGGACCTTGGCTTGAAAAAATCTCTTCCAACTGGACCTCGATGAAATCTTATTGGTGACCCCTGCTATATAGCATATACCAGAGGTGCTCAATACGTCGATCGCGAGATACCAGTCGATCTTTGTGAAGTTTAGTGAGTGTTGTACAAATGAAGAGAATAATGCGCTGAACACATGATCCACTGTGAGATACAAAAGAGCGAGTCTTTTTTATGAAAGCTTCAGCAGGACTGCTTGGTTCTGAGGTGCTGTGTGTTTTCACCTGCCCTGCTTTTGGCACGGTGCCCGTTCTGCTGCAGCTCCACATCCGACCACGGGGCCACGGATCACACGGGCTCCGGAGCCGTGACGAGGCGGACTGGGGCGGAGCTGCATGTAGTGGGATCAGGCGTCAGAAACACGCGCCGCCGCTCTGTAATGTTCTGAACTCAAGCAAAGTCACAACACACTCCACGTGGCTGTACAGCTGCTGAATATAAGCGCTCCAAACCAGACAGCCGCAGAATACACGCGCCTCAACCAACAGCAGAAAAACGAAGCTCACGCACATTAAAGCGGACAGACAAAGCTCCGTGGCCAACAGCGGAGACACAGAGAACACACGCTTGAAACAGGGACAAAGAAAAGCCGCGAGAGGAAACAGGTAGTGTCATAACAAATCCTCACTAAGGAGTTTGTTTTTGATGTGAGCCAAAGCTGACTTTCTCAAGTCTCAAGCCCCTCCCCTGAGCGTTACCATGGTGATTACCAAAACCAGATATATTAGAAGACACAATCGAGGTTAGAATGAGGTTAAACACTAGAAAACAACTAGATTTAGATTTTTCAGAACATTGTTTCTTCCAGATTATTTTACAGGTTTAAAAATCCCACATGTTAGTTGCCTTGCCTCAACTAAAAGTAGATCGCGAGCTGGAAATGTGTGAACACCCCTGGCATATACTATACCGTTACCGCAAATGTTCTCTTTTATACCGTGATAAACATTTTAGGCCATAATGTCCATTTTAAAAAATGGTAAGCGACTCCCAGATCCATGTAATTACCTGATAGTATCAGGTAATTACCTGGTAAGTTTTTTGTTTCACGTTATTACTTGATATTATCACGTTATCAATTTAACGTTAACTGCTTTGGTAACATAACATTTTATTCAACGTGAACAAAAATTCTCTGAGATAAACTGTATTTTTAAAGTTATTAGCGTTGTAAGATCAGCTATAACATGGCTACAAACAGAAAAGCAGATTTTACATAATAAATTCCCTTTAAATTTACTTTAAAATTGTGGAATTATTCTAAAACTAAAATTGTGCTCAGAGAATAGTATTTTTTGTATCCGATCAATCGTCTCGTTGAGTGAAAAGAATGTGGTTCTCAGTGACCCAAATGAACCACAACTTTACGGATTACTGCATTAACCGATCAATAGCTATTCTCAAACTGTTAACGCGCTATTACTACAGCGGCCATCAATACTGCGCTGTCCTAATGCTCTTAAACGCACCGTCGTTTGTGGCTCCGCTTTGATAAATGAGCAGGCAATAAAGGACCGCAATGATTCAAATCTATTTTCACACTAAAGTGGAGCCTGGACACAACACAGGCGAGTCGAATACTGTTAGTGCTCAGCTGAGAAACCGGCTAAAACGTGAAGACAAAAAGAAAAAAGGCAAATAATGTGGATTTTAAGGGACACGTGAGGTTTTTAATTCTTTTCTAACATTGCTTTGTCATCAAAAACACAGCTGTGACGTTTAAGATAGATTTCTGAAATATTCTGGCATTTTTTAAGTTCATAAATCATCCAGACTTGTATTGAGCATTTCTGCAGCTTTAGCATATCAGGCTAGATTAGTTTGTTTGTTTCTCTTGTGTCATTTCATTTGCAGTCTGTAGCTGGAACTCTGATACAAATCTTGATGTGGGAGCATGTTGAAGGACAAAACACAAAGATATATTAATATCTGTCCTTTAAAAGAAAACATTTGCACATAGTATATACTGTATAATAGTATGCAATATTTTAAAACACAGATGTGTATTTTTCATTGAGATGTCACAGAGAAACAAACAAAGTAGATCAAGGATGGGTAATTACTTTTACTCGAGGGCCATATAAGAACCCAGAACACGTTTCGTTGACAATAGAAGACAGTACAAATAAAAGATTTGCTCTGCCATAACAACTCTTATATTTTGAGATAACTTTTATGAAAATAAAGTCGAAGCTTAATAAATCATGATTTTACTGGAAGAAAATGCATTGACACGAGAAAAAAGTCATATTTTTTCTGTAAACAAAGTGGAAGCCATATTGACCCTATTTTGTCCCGCCACTTGGCTTGGAAATGCACTTCCTTTAGCTCTGTTAATTTAGCTAACGTGTTTGTTTGTCTGTCTTGTGGGGCAATTTTAATTAAATATAATGACAGTTAAAATAAACCCATCGACTGAAATCTACAGGCTAAATGCAGCTGAACAGGAAGTGCACGTCCTAGAAAAGTAGGCGGGACAGAATAGGGTCAATAGAGAAGCTATTTTTATAGATTAAACTTAAAGTTTTAAAAAGTTTCAATTGCAATCAAAAAGAAAAATGAAACAAAAGAAAACTAAATATTATCAGGACTTGGACATGAATGAGTCAATGTTTGCATAAAAATAAACTATTGACCCTATTTTGTCCCGCCCACTTGGCTTGGAAATGCACTTCCTGTTTAGCTCTGTTAAGGTAACTAACGTGTTTGTTTGTCTGTCTTGTGGGGCAATTTTATATAATGACAGTTAAAATAAACCCATAAACCCATCGACATCGAAATCTACAGGCTAATGCAGCTAAACAGGAAGTGCATGTCCTAGAAAAGTAGGCGGGACAATTAGGGTCAATAGATTTATATATTTATAACAATGTTCCAAATGATCAAAACTACAATTTTAATCTTATAAATCTTCAAATGTAATATTTAAAAATGTCTTTTTATAGCTTTGACTTTATTCTCATAACATTATGAATTTAATCTTGAAATGTTACAAGTTTACTGGTGTAGCCAAGTTTTTGTCTCTTAAACTTTGTCATGCATTTCTGTTTCTGAAAAACATGCCAGGGGCCTGATTAAAACAAGTCACGGGCTGGATTTGGCCCCCAGGCCGCCGTTTGCCCCGGTCTGAAGTAGAACGTCACAGACTAACGACAGTATCACATTCACATTACATTTTATTTCATTATTTCAACTTAGGTTATTTTCTAAAGCCTTTAAATCAGAATCAGAATAGATGTTATTGCCATTGCCAGTGAACAAAACTAAATTCACAAACCAGGAACATGCTACGAGGCTAATGTGCAACATGTAACACTGAAAATACAAATAAAGAATAAAAAATATCAACTATAATAAAAAGCATTTAAGAATATATAAAATCAAGTATAAGAGCATGCAAAAAATGACTATACTACTTTATATAGCCAATAAAATTAGGCAATAAAAAATAAAGTTTCTAAAGAAACTATGGCGGCACATTTCTTTCATATTCAAGAGACTTTGGGCCTTAGGCGGGGGAACAGCCTGGGAAGTGGCCCACTCATCAGACAAACATCAGACATTCACTGTCTCACAATCATTCACTGAAGGTATATTATACAGAGTTACCAATAAAAGTACGAGAGGCTCTCACGCAGTACATCGTGTGGTCTCTAGAAGAGTCGGAGCATTCGCAGCCTTTTCTTTCACTAATAATCAATTACTGAAAGAGTGTGCAGTCTTGTGTATCAGGATCAAAGAAGGTGACAGCACCAGCACCAGAGGAGTATTGATCAAAGTAAATAATCAACAGAATACTCAATTACTAAAATAATCAACAGCTGCTGCCCCAATATTAGTGAATATTTTGTGGAATATAAATGACACTTATTGCCTCTAGAAGTACTCACACAATACAAATGACATGACAATACTGCAAACAATAAAGGTAGTGTAGCTGTTTTTTTCCATTGCAAACACAATTTAAATATGACAACTTTCACTCCTAAATCCTTCGACATGAGGTTAATATCAACATGTTCATCATTTTTTGGTGCAATTATGTCTTTTAAACCACTTCTTACAAACAGCAAAATGAAACTGGAGAGGACCACCCAAGCAGAGCCAATCAAAGAGCTGCATTTACCGTATACTTTATAGTGGAAAAACAATTTACAAATGTATAACTCAGAAAGTTAGTTGCCCCAACATTAATTTTACTGTAAAACAATGTACACTGAAAATTGGATGTTATATAAAAGAGAGAGAAAAAAAAACATTACTAAATTCATTCAATAAGCTGTGAGTAAAACCTATGACATGTCGTTTGTCATTCACATTCCTCCACTGGAGACGGAGTGAGTGAAAGGCTGCTGTGTGGTCCTTGTTGACCTCGGAATGACAGAAATGCATTGTTTTGGGATTATGAGCTTCAGTTTGTGCGTCTGGGTTTAAAATGGCACAGTCTGTAGATTTTATATTTGTCATTTTCCTCATAAAAGCCACTTCTTAGTCCAGAACAAGAACGATGAGAGGAGAGGTGTGGAAAAGACACAAGTCAGTCTTCACATACAAATGAACAAAATAGTTATTAGCACATTTATTTGTCATTTAAACATTTTAATTTGCTTGAGTGTGATTACAAGGTTCAAATGTCAATAACACATTTTCTTGTCTTCATTAAAACACTGAATTTTTGAAGTGTATGTAAGAACGCAGAAGATATCTAGGTTGGGATGAGTCATATGTAAAAACGTGATTTTCCTAAACCTGAAGATGCAAATACCCATTTCTATTGTCTTTCTAGGAAATACTAAATCAGATCAGGGGCCAGACGCAAACCTCGATCATGGCCTTCGGTACGCTTATGAGTAGGGCTGGAGAAATTATCACATTAACACAGTGCGCTTTTTTTTCTTTTAATTGCGTCAAAATAAATTGATGCATTGATTAATTTTACTTGCTACTGAGCCGCCAATTGCCGTGCTCCGCAGAGCAGCATGCACTCTCCCGACCCGTAAAACACTCTCCCGACCCGTAAAACACTCTCCCGACCCGTAAAACACTCTCCCGACCCGTACAACACTCTCCCGACCAGTAGAACACTCTCCTGTCCCGTGCAACACTCTCCCGACCCGTAAAACACTCTCCCGACCCGTAAAACACTCTCCCGACCCGTAAAACACTCTCCCGACCCGTACAACACTCTCCCGACCCGTACAACACTCTCCCGACCCGTACAACACTCTCCCGACCCGTACAACACTCTCCCGACCCGTACAACACTCTCCCGACCCGTACAACACTCTCCCGACCAGTAGAACACTCTCCCGACCAGTAGAACACTCTCTCGTCCCGTGCAACACTCTCCCGTCCCGTACCACACTCTCCCGTCCCGTGCAACACTCTCCCGACCTGTACAACACTCTCCCGACAAGTAGAACACTCTCCCGACCCGTGCAACACTCTCCCGTCCCGTACCGCACTCTCCCGACCCGTACAGCACTCTCCCGACCAGTACAACACTCTCCCGACCCGTGCAACACTCTCTCATCCCGTACCGCACTCTCCCGACCCGTACAGCACTCTCCCGACACGTACCACACTCTCGCGACACGTACCACACTCTCGCGACCCATACCACACTCTCCCGATCCGTACCACACTCTCCCGAAATAGTTAAAAGCGTGCGTACCACACTCTACCGACCGTATCACACTCTCCCGACCCGTACAACAAACACTCTCGAGTCCCGTACCACGCTCTCCCGTCCCGTGCAACACTCTCCCTATCCGTATAATATTTTTAAAAAATATTTCACAGATTTAAAAAGTTGTGATTTCTGAGGTGACGCAATAAACTTTTGTATTACAAAAATAAACTGCAATTAGACCATGTTCATTTTAGCTGCCCTCCACCTCATTGAAACAACACTGGCCTGTAGAATGTTGTGATGTCACCTGAAATCAACCTATTAAGAAAATAATGTCATTAGTTGGAATTAACAAGGGTATGCAATTAATCGCAATTAATTTTTTGGAGGTTTGTGATTAATTAGTAAATTTTTGTTAATCGATTCCCAGCCCTACTCTTTATATGTTTTGAATGACTTAGCTATGAATAATGTGTCTGCACCTTAATAAATCACTATAATTTAACAGAATAATATGATAAATAGCCCATATTCTAGCTTCCCATTGGCTTAACATTATATTTCCCCAACGACTTTCCCCCACAGCAGGCCACGCCCCCCAAATATGACGTGTTGCCCTATACATTATGACAGTAGTTCCAAAGTGAGGGTCGGGACCCGTCAGGGGGGCACAAAGCAAAATCTGAGGGTTGCGAGAAGATTTCAAAATTTTCTTTTACAGTTGTGACATGGCATTTTATCGTTGTTATATGCTGAAAACAGTATGTTTAAGTGAATTGGGTCATACATAATATATGCTATATTATTGATATATAATATAGCAATAAACTATAATATAAACACAAGTAAACCCAACTGAAATGGTTTTGTAACTTAAAATGATTACAAAGGCATACCTGTACATTTTTTGCTGTGGGGGTGGCGAGTTGGTTGCATGGTTATTTTGAGGGTCCGGGCTGAAAATTTTGGAAACCCCTGCATTCTGACAGTGGTCTCTAACTTATAACTTATCATCCAGTAGCAATGGGATGGTAAAACTGGTCAGATATTCACTAATCATGACAAAAAATACCACAGTATGACGGTTTGCATCATTTGTAATTCTTAGCATCAACAAGGGGTTTCTGTTAGTTACATTGCTCTTTCAGTTTTGGGAACATGTAATAACTTTAAAAGTTTACTTGAAGCCCATTAAAAATCCTATTAAATATTTGGAATTTTTGGGTTATTTCTTAAATTTTATTTCATTTTTTTTTTTTATGTTTAGAGCACAAACTGATTCTAGATCATTCAATTGTGGAAGCTCTTAACTATTTCAAGGTTTAAAATAATCTTTTCACGCTGTAGCTCTATATGAGAAAACAAATGATCCGAAGCTGCAGACGTCTTTGGTGAGAGAAACGAGAGCGTTCTGGTTTGAATGAGCTACAATTAAGCCCGAGCTCGACTATTGTTTATAGCAGCTCACAACCACAGGGTAAAAATAGAAGCTTTGAGTCACCGTAAATTCAAATAGCAGAAGTGGGCAGGGCCAAAGTCGAGCCCAACTGAACTGGCCAATCACGGAGCGGCTTTAGAGACAACGGGCAGGATTAGGGCTGAAAGTGAAAAAAAGGAAGCACCATGAAAAATACACAAGCTTTTTGCAATTTGAAAAGTATTTAACATGTTTTCAGAGACACTCCACCATAACTCATTGTTTTAGACGAGCACAGCAATAAAATGAATTAAAAGACCAAATTGGCACGATTATTAGTCTTTTGTAATTATTATTTATTAACCTAATCTCAAGTTATAGTTAATTCAACCATTAGCACAGCCAGGCCAAGTCTATGGGACCAAAGAAACCACTGCTCATGTTTGCCAATACATGCTGCTATACATTATTCTGCGTTACAAATGTAAATGTGATCCTGGTTTTCTCAGTAGAAGAAACATACTTGATGAATGACTCAGAGTTGCAGAGAAAACACACGGTTTTCTACAGTGATGGTTGTGAATGAGAAGTAGCTCTTAAGCCGTTTCTGTGGCCGTGGTGAAAAAAGAAAAAAAAAAAAAGTCTCCATGAAGTGTGTGAGGGAGAGTGTGAGTGTGAAACAGTGCAGAGGGAGAAGCAGAGGACACACAGGATACAGACCACACCCAGGGGCCTCACACACACTCAGAACCGCTGGGTCAGACATGTTTCACGAGAGAGAAAGACCCTCCCAAAAGTACAGCCTGAGCAGAGCAGGGAGAATACATTACCAAGGAAAGGAAAGAACCGAGAAGTGAAATGTGGTGATTAAATGTAAGAGAGATCTGTTGGGAAATGAGGAGTTCGATTCTGTGAGGCAAATCCAACACAAAGAGTCTGCATTCACTTTCTAGAATTCAATGATGTCATCAGGTCAGATGGTGGGCAAGAGCCAGTTTTCCAATATTATCCATCTATCTTTATCCAGAGTGTTGCAAAAGCAGCAGTCTGAGCTCGAGGTTCAGACTTCCCTTTCAACACGTTTCCTCCTGCTTTTCTGGGGAATCTTGAGGCGTTCTCAGACTAGATGAGAGACATAGTCGGGTCGTGTCCAGGAGGCATCCGAAACAGATGCTTGAGGTGGAGGAGCAGCAGCAGCTCTACTCCAAGTTATCCCGTGTGACTGAGCTCCCTATCTTTATGGGAACACCCAATATTTTGATCACTTCTATCTGTGATCTTGTTCTTTCGGTTTCTACCCAACCATAGATGATACATGAGCGGCCACCTTACTGTGGTGGGGGAAGTGGGAAACCCCGAAGGACCTTAGTCGTAAGTTAGTAGTAATGTTGTAGTCAAGACCGCTTTTCCGAGACCACCGAGTCCCAAGACTGAGTCAGACCAAGACCACTGAGGGTCGAGACTGCAACTTTTATAGGTCGAGACTGAGAGGGTGAGAGAGCAGAGCCTGATGGTTATGAAATGTGGGCCTGGTGTCAAGACAGAGTCCAAGATAGATTGAGTCCAAAGGTGCTTGAGTCCGAGACAGGACCAAGACCATAAAAAAGCGTTCTTGAGACCAGTCTTAAGACCAAGACCAGTCTTGAGAACTACTACTCTACGCTGTACAATTAATCAGATTATTGCTGTAATCGTTTATACAAATTGCATAATCAAGTAATGGTGATTTACCCTACCGTAGAAGTCTATTCATAGGCGATCATTTATTTCCTTGATCTGGAAAAATATGTGGTTTCTTTACAATTGTTGACTACATTTACAGCAGTATATTTCTGTGAGACCTGTCACATATTTAATTTATCTCGCTGTCTTTCTAAGCAAATCATTGTTTGAAAAACTGTGATTTTAATTAAGATTTAAATAATCAGGATTATTTTTTTCATCATAATCGCCAAGTCCTACCTTGTGCATAGTGTATTGTCTGTGGCATTATGCTCCTGGTAGGGTCTCACACAGTGGCCGGGCCTTCACAGACCTCTTTATACAACAGTATACGAAAGCCTGTTTTCACAAAGTTTTGCTTTTACAACTACTTTTCTGGGGAGGAAACAGAATTGACTAACAATCAAAGTTGGGTAACATAACAGCATCCTGATTATTCACAAGATGAGAATGTTTCATGAGAATGTTACTAACGGAGTAACTACACAATAGCTCTGATTTACCAAATATAAACAAGTGTTTTTGTTAAAAGCTAAATGTCAAAGCTGTGCTCTCAAATAAAGCTATAAATAGAAAAGCAAGAACTTATTATAATGATGACTTAAACTACATTAATGAACCACAAATGTCACCTGCGACAACTCTGTTTTGTAACGATTCGATGCTTGTCTTAATACCTGGGTCACGATTCCTCAAAGAACAAACTACTTTTTTTGTGAATTTGCTGAATAAAACATGGCTTTTCCATAAATAACACGCTTCATTGTAGCCACTTCTGGGTCAATTTTCCTAAAACAAAAAGGGACACGATGACAAAATGCACCTCAATGAGAATATAACGACAATAAGCTGCTGTTTTTCTTCCTTTAACTGAGAAATGACAGTGAAATCAACCTTTTCCTAACCTCACAAACCGTACAAAAGCATTCTAAGACACTACATCACATTAGGAAAAAAATCCAGCCAGCCACACCCAAAATCTGGACTCCATTCACACGTGCGGCGCTAACAAAGGCCCGGGACAGAGCAGGTACATTATTCTAAGTGTTTTAAAGCTGCTGTGGTTGAAGCTGTCCGTGTTATTTGCATGAGATTTCCAAAGCCGAAAGAGAAGGAAGATGGCGTTGGTCTGCACCTGCGCTCGAGGCTGCTGTTGTTTTATAGACGCGACCGGGGAATTAGCACCAACTGTTTGTCCTCAGGCTGCTGCATTAAGATGAGGAGGACGAATGAACCTCTCCAAGCCCGACGCGAGAGACTGCAGACTGAGGACGGGGTTTAAATACACGTTAGAAAGGCTGGGGGACTAATCAAAATGTGGTCAAGATTTGTGTGATTTGTGTTAGTCAATGATTAGCTTAGATTGAATTGATTGATTGGAGTGGATTGAACAATTTTCTGTCAGTAAAATCATGTGGTTTGGAGGAGAGTTCAGATTTAGGAAGAAGCCATTTTACCTTTGTTATTTTAAAGTAAACTATTCAAACTTTGCACAAGAGATGCACAGAAACTCATCAACATAATCAACGACGTGGATAAGACAAATACCGTCAACGTGCTTCATGTTTGAGCTGAGACAAGGTATTGTTTTTCGTTTTCATTACACAAGTAAACTATGCACTAGGGCTGCAACTAACCATCGTTTTGATAGCTGGGCTAGTATTGTTAGGAGGAATCAATTGGCTCTGTGCACAGAACCTCAGTTGGCTTCTTTGTGGTCAAAATAGCTAACTCCTGTACACATGTTTATTTCCTGTTCAGTTCATTTCTACATCACGGTGCCAGGTCCACCTTGAAGTCCAATACAATGGGGTCCCACAAGGGTCAATTCTGGGACCCTTGTTGTTTAGTATTTACATCAATGATCAGTCTAAAATGAAAAAATACTTGGAAGATCAGACAGTGAACAGTGAGCTGTGGCAGTGGTCATGAAGCAAAATCTGGGGGTCGCGAGATGATTTCAAAATGTAATTTTACAATTGACTTTGTATTCAATCTGTTTTATTAACAGGAATCATCATAATTGAATGAATTTTATTCATAAAAACAATAATCTACTATAATAAAGCAATTTACCCCAATGTTAATGGTTTCTAAGTGGAAAAATACCACATACATCTAATTTATTTTGCTGTGGGGTAGTTACATGGATATTTTGGGGGTCTCGGTCTGAAAAGTTTGGAAAGCTCTGAGTTGTGGTTTAGTTGAAGTCTAGGAAAATATGTTAAAGACTTCATAAGTCAGGAGACTACTTAACTAAAAGACCAAAGTGAGTTCATAAAGAAATATGTCTAACTGCTAAGGCTAACAGGAAATGCTTATAAGTACAGAAGTTATACATTTTGAACATAAACAAGCTGACTGACATGCTGTGCACAGACCCTACTAGTTGTTTAGAATGCAAAAGTCAAAACTCTGGCCCTCAGGAAAATCAAGTTGAAAAGCCCTGGTTTACAGCTTACACTTTAAGGTTGTGTTTTTTTCTAGTAAAAGCAGTAAATTACAAATTTTCGGTCATTGCTGTTCAATTCAGCTCATGCATGTTCAGCAACCTCTGAAGATCAGTTAACGATTATTCGATTACTAAATTTGTTGACGATTCTTTCAATAATCAATTGACTTGCTGCAGCCCTGGTGCAACAAGTTACAGTAATCAAAACAAGCTGTGCACAAAAGATTTAAAGTCTGCCTAAATTTTCCTTGGTAAATGTGCAGTGTAGTGCCTGGTGTCACTGCATTTGGGATCTGTTGAATTTTGTCAATTCCTCTTCAAAAGCAGGAACTATTTCTTTAAAAATGTGTCAAAAATACCTTTAATTGTCAATAAAAACTATAACAATTTGGGGGGAATTATTGGGGTAAGTTTAGAGTACAAACTGATTCTAGTTCATCCCAGAAAGATTGACTTATGTGTTAACAAGAGTTCCAAGACCTTGATAATTTATTTTTTATGAGATTGTGAACAAATAGGAATTAATTAAGAAAAAGTGGGGGATGCACAGCTATTAATGTTCCTGTCGACAAAAAATGTGTTGATAAGAACATTAATAATCGCTAGCTGCAGTGCTAGGTTACGATGTTCTGAAAATGAATATTATATTTATTAGCATTAATAATCAAACAAGGTCATAAAAAATGTAACACTGATCAGCCAAATTTTCAAATATTATCAGATTTTGTTTTTTGCACAAACAAGGTCCAAAACCTTTTCTGAGAAAGAGATATTTGTATTTATTTATACGATTTGAAATTGAAACACTAATTGAAATAACGACTTGACCTCTGCAGAGAAGCACAGATCTACAGGTGAAGTCCTTCTCACAGATCCACAGATAATCCTGCAGCCACAGACGGAGGGCGGCCATATTGACAGAGCGGATCGAAGCCCTGTGTCTGCTCTGAGTCTAGACTTCTGCTCCTCCTCAAACCGGACTGCGCTCAATAATACGTCCGCCTGCTCCAAAACACGGCAGGTTTAAACACAGTTAGGCTTTTACTGTTGGGTTGTTTGAGTTTGTAATGAAGGAAAAGGGCAGACTGAACCAGGATCTATGGGTTCTACAAATCAAATGTCCTGTATTATGCAAAACTTGACACAGGTACGTTTTTACAATGTCGTTACCTCTAGATTTTTTAAGCTGATACCAATATTGTGACCTGATATGGTGCGCCTCGCTTCACTCTTCCGCCCCTGTGTTTCTCATTATGTCCCTTGTTAATATGATCCGTGGCTTGTGACTGGTGGAACTGTTGCTGGAGGTGGATCCAAGACTGCCTGCTGAGTCTGATTGGTGGAGACCCTTTTCTGCACTCCGAATTAAAGTGCCACCTACCTAAAAACTCGGAGCGGCTTGACTTCAGTGTCCTGTGTGTCTGCAAAAAGACTTTATTTAGTAATTAGTCACTATTTTGTTGCACTTCTAGATTTGTGCTCTTTTTGGTTTGTTTACTTTTCTCATTGTTAAAAGTGCCTACACTCATCCTCGTTGTGATAAAAACCACACTACTTACATTTAACGTCTCAGTTTGTTTTCTTGTTACTTCCTACTGCTTACTGCTTTTCCCCCTTGCTGACCACAGACTTTGCACCAAATCCCATGTCAGGGATTTGACATATCCGTAGCAAGGCTCACAAGATCACAATCTTACTTTTTACTTATATTATTATTAAATACTTTGTGGCTTTAAATATGCAGCTGGATTATTTTTTTTTACTTTTTTGCGTAATTGCTGTTTATTTCTATTTTACTTGCTCAAAATAACAAATATGATGCCTGGACATAGAGAATAGAGAACCTATTCTAAAATTATCTACGGCAACATTTTTTGATACCGATCAAAAAAATATGGTAGACCTCGGCAGATGCACAGGCTTATACGAATATAGCGCACTACACTTTCCCATATTATTATTATATTAAAAACTTGAATGTGAGCTAAACAATCTTCAAATGATTTCTGGAGGAATTATCCCATGAGAAACAAATGTGGACCGCTTAAGTCCAGAGAACAGACAGGACAAGTAGCAACAATTGGCAAAAAAGTGATATTTGCACTGTGGCATATTTAAAGCTCTTATATCTATGTATAATACTTATAATATTCAAATGTATGATAAATGTACAGAAGCTACATTTCAACAATAAAGGAGGAGGGCTATGTCCCAAGACTGTCCCTGTGAACAGTTCTAATCGCTTTGTCTTCTGTTTTTACCATTCCTGGGATGATGGGACAGTGTTGATCTCGAGCCCCTGGCAAAAGCAAATAACTACAATGTGTTTTCAAATACTTATAGAGGTATTAATTGTTTATCAAGATGGAGGATGTGCATGAAACAGGTTAGTAGAAAGAGCTGCGGCTGATTGACACAAGCTGTAGCAGCAACACTCACCGGCACTGTCAGATAACTACAAGAGTTTATCACTGTGTGAAAACGAAATTATGCTGCTAAATCAACATTTGTGAATGAAATTTCATGTCTCCTGTGAGTTACATTCAAGTGAAAAAACACAGAGAAAAACACTGTTTCAAGCTTCAGGAGCCAGACATCCACCAGACCGGTTCAGACCTGATCCAAACAGCTGCTCTCGTCCTGTTTGGGTGTTTTTATCAAAGAAGTTTCTCCAGCTAAACAGATGGAAAACGGCTCTTTCTGCAGGCGGCATGCGCAGTAGAGCGGAAATTACGTCAACTGATAATCCCTCTGAACAAATTTTTACTGATATAACACTAATGAAAATGAATAATTATGTCATCTTATTTCAAAATCTACAAATACATTTTATTTGTATTTTTAATTGGCTTATTTCAATGCTGTTTTTACTACGAACGATGTACTTGTGATCAGCTGTTTGCTCATCTTCAAACAACATTTATGATTTACTGTGATTATTGTTAATTAAACTAACACAGACTTCATTTACACCACATGATCAGCAGCGCCGTTACGCGTTGCCGAGGTTAAACGAGGACACACTCACTCGCGTGTTTGTCGGCCAGAGCGATGAGCGTGCTGGAGATGTCCCTGCGCCGGTAAAAACACACCACTTTGGCCTCCACGTTTCCATTGGCCGTCTGGAAGAGAAAGAAAAAATAAAAGAATTAAAAATAAATACATGAAAAAAAGAAAAGAGAGAAAGAGAAAGAGAGGAGGGAGAGAAGCGGCGTTACCAGGGAAACAAGGAGCCGCACGCCGGGCTCCAAAACGCACCAAAACACACAAGTTTAGCTCAGACGTTAATGAGGGAATACAAAGAGAATGAAGCCAGGTTTAACTTGGCGCCAGACAGAAAAGGAATCGAAAAATATGGAGTCAGAAAAAGGAACAGAAGAGGATATTTTGGGGTAATATAATAATAAAAAGTACAGTAATTTAGAGACTATAAACTGATACTTTTTTCATAATATTTAAACTCTACGGCTTATACAACGATGCAGCCAAAAGAAGTTGCCAGAGAAATAAAGGGAATTCAGTCATTTTTGCTGAACCTTCATAGGAATACAGTAGTGTTCACATCAGAGTTTACGTTAACCAGTAAAATGTGCCGCTGACCGGAAAAAGCAGACGTCCCAGGTCAGCTTGACTAAGGCAGGGCGATATGGCATAAAAATGTTATCACGATATAGAAAAAGATATTTGCGATAACGATATAAGTGACGATATATATGCAAGATTGCCTTAACATGTCCTTTTCTTTTGTATTTAGTTGTATTTCAGCTTTGTTTTAGCCTCTGCATCAGTGCAAAGTCACTCAGTTCTAGATTTTAGAAGTATTTGGCTAAAGTTTCTGTGTGCGTACAGTTATATCACAAAATTTCAAACTTTATATCATCAACAATATAATGTTTTTTGGCGATATTATCATCAACGGTATATTATCACCCTGCCCTAAGCTTGACTGACTAATAAATAAATAGTAGAAGAAAATAGCAATAATACAAAATGTACTGTAGGCAATTTAATTATAATTCCACATTTTTTTCGTTTTGCGGTCAGTCCATGCGCTGCTCAGGTTCAGAGACAAACAAGACTGGCGCTGATGCACGTGGTCACGCCAGGACAGCTCTCCAGAGAAGCGAGCCAAGTGCTGCGTAGGCATGCTTTTTTTTTCAAATATTTTACTTGCGTGAATAAAGTGGCTAAGCACAAAACGTGAAGAAAATTGTGCGTGTAATGAAAGTGCGTCGTGTTGAAGTGGAGAAAAAAGAGAGAAAATAAACAGAAATGCGGGAAAGAATTTCTCACGTCTCTGGCAGATTTGTTGCCAGGAAAATCCAGACGATATATTAAAAATAATCGTCTGGCCACCGTGTCCCTCTTTCGAATTTCAGTGGTCGTGATTGACAGCTTAATTAACCAATCAGAGAGACGCATTGGGTGGCCTGCTTACGTCCAAAACTACATGGAACTGAAAACTATTGTAGATTTCAGCTAAATCCAGGAGCGAAGCAAAAACTATTTTAATGTGATGTGTGTGAAGCTAGATTTTGGTTAAAATGACAGATGACCAATCAGCTTCTTTGTTACATCTGCGTCACGCAAATAAACCAATGTAATTGCCCGGTACGTTGTGTGCTATTGCCTCAAACACACCGGGGTTCACCCATGACTTGGCTCTGGTTTAGGTTACGAATCAAAGCGTGTCTTATGATAAGCAAAGGTTAAGGACAGTTTATTGACCATGACCAATTTCATCTTAAAATAGAGACTGTAGGGCAGGCGAAAGAGCATTCTGCCTTAATTCATGTGCAGCTGTTTGAAAAGATTAATATCTCCAGTTATTCTTCTAATTGAACAGGATTTCCAGACCCATAAAAGAGGTCTAGCGTAAACTCTGGTTCCCACAGGTTTATAAAGAGACTACTGAGATATAATGGTCCAAGTTTGAATAGAGTTATTTTTTTGGGTTTAATTGCTTCTGCAGATTAAAACATATTCACTACAGATTGAAAACTGTTGGTCCACATATTTAATACAACAAGATTAAAGTTTCATTATATTATTGTTCATGTTAAAAGTAATGAGTGTGTAGTGAGGTCTCACCTTGTTGAGCTCTCTATCCTCCTGATCAGCAGCGGGTTACTGGACGAGTTCTCAAAATATACATAATCTGTGAAGAGAGAGAGAGAGAGAGAGAGAGAGAGAGAGAGAGAGAGAGAGAGAGAGAGAGAGAGAGAGAGGGAGGGAGAGAGAAAGGGGGGAGAGAGGAGAAGAGAGGGGGCAGAAAGAGAGAAAAGAAAGAGAGTGAGGGAAAGAGAGACGAGAGGGGGCAGAAAGAGAGAGAGAGGGAATAAGAGAGAGTGAGAAAGAGAGAAGAGAGAGGAGAAAGAGGGCCAGAAGAGAGAGAGAGAGTGAGGAAAGAGAGATAAGAGAGGGGGCAGAAATAGAGAGAAAAGAAAAGAGAAAAAAGAGAGAGAGAGGGAAAGAGAGAGAAGAAAGGAGAGAGAGGAAGGAAGAGAAGATAGATGAGAGGAAGAGAAAGAGAGACAAAGAAAATAGATAAAGAAAAAGAGAACAAGAGAAGGAAAAGATGAGAAAACACAGAGAGAAAAGATGAATGAAGGAGAGACAGAGACAAAGAGAGAGGAGAGAGAAAAAACAGAGAGAGAGAGAGAGAGAAGAAGAGTCAAGATTAGGAGACACAAAGTGTAGGAGAGAGAGACCAAGAGAAAGTGACAGAGAAGGAGAGAGAGACAAGATGAGCAGAAAGAAAGAGAAAGAGAAAGTAGAGAAATTAAGAGAAAAATAAGAACAGAGAAGAGAAAAAAGAGACAGAAGGGAAGAGGGAGAGAAGAAATAACAGAGGGAAAGAGAGAAAGAAGAGAAAGAACAAGGGAGAGAAAGAGAAGAGAGAAGAGAGGGGGGGGGGTGAGTGACAAATAGAGAAAGAATGAGAGTAAGAGAAAACAAGGGGAGAGAAAGAGAAAAAAAATCAGTCAGTTTGTCAAAAAAGTCCCACAAACACACTGGACATTTCCTCTGGGCCTGGTTGACAGCTCACAGTTCAGACCTCGTCCACACAACATTTCATTCAACGCTTTTGGGACGTCCAGAAAGAAATGAGAAATGAAGTTACAACTGAAGCACAGATGGGAAAACACCGGTAACGCCACAATATCCACACAACGAAACTGAAACGTCGCCAAAGCTGCTGTAATGGAGAGGAAGTGATGTGAGAAAATGATGAATAATGTTCATTTAAAGGGGAAATATTGAGTAAAATCCACTTTCTGAGTTCAGTTTTCTCAAAGTTGTGTTTGGATTGATTCGTGTATGTTTGAGTAATCTTGTGTTGTCTTGCAGCTGATGCTCGAGTGCTCGCAGAAGTACTGTTTTCACCTACCACCTATATCCCCAACCAGATTCTGATAGTATAGTGCAACATGTAGGGTTCAAATTGTCATGTATCCACTTTTGTTCAGGTCTATTTTGGCTAAAGAGTTATGCTACAAAGTCCCCTACAATTGTTTATATTTCAGTTTATTTTATTTGCTTTAATTAGAATTTCTTTTGTAGTTTCTTGGTTAGAAGTCTGTCATTTTAGACCTGGTTTGTCCTAGTTTAGATGTGAAATAGTCCTGTTTAAGTATCGGCAAAACCTCAGATATTGCAAATTTTTCAGGTATCGGTATCAACGACAACTCATACTAAATCTCAGATCCGATACCGCCTTGTATTGTCCTGAATGAAGAGACGTAGATGCAGCAGCAGCTGTTTTCGGCTCCTGGCTAATGCTACGGCTAATGCTACAGCTAATGCTAACGCTCAGAGCAGCTGGAAAAGACTGTGCAAACTTTTCAAAGCTTAGAATACGCCATATAAACAGACAAATATCCATGTTACCTTGTGATGTTTTATTTAGCCTTTATAGTAGAAGGACTGTGGTTAAACGAACTTTTAAAATGGTCCAACAGCAATGCTAGCTAGCGGCACTAACAGGCTAACATGCTAACTCAGTCTTTTGTTTAAATTGCATTTAATTAGGATGAGTGTCTTTTTACATCCTCACTGTTGTTTTATGACAGACAGAGGTGGAACGGGACTAAATAAGAATAAACTCAACACAATGTTTACTGACAATTACATTTGACTCCAAAACAGGTTTAAAAATACAAGTACATACAGTAAGTGTTACATTAAAGTTTAAATACAGTACATGACTTTTAATGAAGTAACAGTATTTTATGTAACGTAGCCAATATTTTTTGCTTTTTGAGATTTATGAGTCTAGTTTAAAGGCCTGATTATTGATATCAATCTTAGTAAAATAAGAGTATCTTAAAGGGACTGTACCTGATTTTTGCATCCTAAAAATGTAAACAAACAGAAATAATTAATTTTAACCTTTTTCCTTCAGGCTACATGATTTCCTCACGTAGCTAATGCATTCTGAGCTTCAGAATTGTTAATCATGATGAGTTTTAATGTTTTTCCACAGCTTTTAACAGCGAGGTGAGTCACTATGCTAACAACAGTTAGCCACAATGCTAAAAACAAAAACAGAAAAAGCTGCACACAATGGGATTTTATTAAACATAGACAGGACTTTGGGACTAATTTCCACCTGAATAGATACATTAACAAGGCATCAGTGCTAGGGGGAAATTGCTTTTAAGTTATCTTGTTGCAAAAAAATCGAGTACAGTCCCTTTAAGTTTACTTCTTTAGCCAATATAATGCAATATTTGGTGTCTGAATTGATTCATGTGTGTTTGAGTTATCTTGTATTCTTCTAGGCTACAGCTCTTGCTTGAGTGTCAGAAACTCCCTGTTCTTTACTTGCCTGTATTTACTTGTTATAATTCAATATAATACTCAAAGCAAATCATGTGTGGTTCAAAACTGTCCCATAGTCACTTTCCAACAATAAAAATGTGTAAATTAAATCTGTTGTTTGTTAAAGTTAAACTTTAATTGAAGAGGTGGGGCTTAGTACTTCTGCAAGTTTAAACAGAAAGTCACTGGAGCTGTTCTATTTTTAAGCAGTTTTAGATCAATTTGGGGTTTTACAGTGAACAAAATGTAAATCTGATCTACGTAATGTTCAAGTGTAATACTAAAGAGCTGGAAAAAAACACAATAGCCCCCTTTAATGATATTTAGATGTAGTTTTTTTGCTTTAAAGATTATTATCAACCATAGAAATTGTGCTTTTGATTGGATTGTGATGAACCCTGTAATCTCCCCGTGCAGCTCTGCTGTGTGTCTTGTGCTAATGCTAAAGCTAATGCTAACAGCGCTGGTAAAGGCTGGCTGTGAGCTGCTGCTGCTGTGGGCCTGTAGTGAGCTGCTCCTGGCTCCGCTCCACCTTAGCTGGGCTTATCCCTCTGTGGACGTCCCGAGGGCTCCTGGAGCTGCTCTCTCAGATTATACCAGACACACTTGGTTCTCTGCCCACACCTCCCCCTTTGTGGAGAAGGACAAACATACATCTGACATAAAACTACATTTTTAATGTTTGGAGAAATGCAATGGTCATCTAAATCAGAGGTGGGCCTTATTGCAAGCATCATTTAGTCAAATATAAACTATTTAGACAAATTACATATCAAAAGAGAAATGTGAAAAGTAATGCTTATTGTCAAAAAATGTGCTGGTGTCCTGACTAAAACAAGCCAAGGGCCACATCAGGCCCCAGTATGCCCTGCATGTCGTAAAAGGCGACTAAAAGGGACGAGGCGAGAGGACTGGGAATCCTCTTCCCTGTAAAAGTTCCTAAATATGGACAGGGCTGAGTTGGGAAGGGTGGTTGAGTGGCCATACCAGCGTACCAAAGCCTTATCCCATCAGATCTCAGAAGCTAAGCAGGATTGGGCCTGGGCAGTACTCAGATGGAGACCGCAGAGGAACCTCAGGGGTGAGCCAACAGAGAAAACTCATTATTGTGTCTGTAGGCAAGACACTTCACCCACATTGCCTAGTATGAGTCTGGTGTGTGTATGAATGTGTGGCCTGACTAAGCCCTGTCCAGGCTACCACACCTTTGGTGGGACATAAAATAAAATAAGTAACGGAATATACACTTTTTTTGCTGTTGTAAAACAAAAAGTGAATGGTTCTAGTCACTAATAGAAATCCAAAAATTCAAAAATCAAATTGTAATTCTTACTAAAACTAGCATCCAAGCTAGACACTGAAGAAACACATTTATATATTTAAAAAAAAGTTAAATTAAAAAAATAATTGCATTAAAATCTTTAATTGTAATTAAACAATATTCATTGTACGAGAGCCGAGGTAATCTGCAAAAAATTATAGATAAAATGTAATCATTCAAATTGATCTATCTCCATAGTTTGCTTAGCCTTCTCAAAGCAAAATAAAGATTGCTTTTAATAATAATTTTATGAAGATAACAATATTTCATTTGAAAAACATGGTCACTCTTGTCTCTTCTCGCTCTCTCTCTCTCCCTTCCTGTCCCTCTTTCCCTTTCTTTCTCTCTCTGGCCAAACTTTGAGAAGAATACTGATTATATATTGGCTTTTGCTCTAAACCACATTTTTTCAGACAAAAGATTGATTGACGATCTTTTGATTAGTTTTCAATTATTGTGCAGCCCTAATTTTCACCATTTAAAACTATTTACAAACAGCTGCCCTGTGTCTGTATTAAATAATAACCAGGATGTTGCGATGTCATGTTGAGTTACTTGGCCCACAGTTTATTTTATTCTAATATTTGTAATGTTGCAGCAGACCACGCTGCTCTTTCCTTCTCTTCAGAGACATTTTGACCTCACAGATGACATCTCATTCTGCAGCATGGCTAATTTGACATTTCTTCCACAATAACAATAATTTCGGTTCGCCGCAGCCAAAGAGATAATTAGCCCAAATCTAAAATTCATCACGACATTTTGTACAGTTTACAAAGAGTGTGATCCGTGTTCCTGCCCACACACTGCTCCTGTGGCTCAGAATATTGTTAAATCTGGTTTGTTTTGGTCGTGTTTGAGGAAACGGCGCACCTCTGACTCCAAACAGCACAAGCTCGTGTTCCTGCGTTCCTATTGGCTGTCACTGTTCGCCCACGCGCAGCACAAGCGCAGGGTCAAGTTCAAACAGTGGAGCTGAGGACACAACCTCCAAATGATACCAACGCGCACAGAACAATACGGACAAGACAGCAACATGACAGATATTTGAAGGATTATGTAGAAAAGTCAAGTCGATTCATTTGAATTCACAATTTTAATTTATCCTTAGATGCCACCCAAACCTCAATTTACATATTTTGAGATTTCACATAAAAAAACAAAAAACAAAGATAGAATTTTTTTATTCAGTACATTTAAACTTTTGAGACCACACACTGAAGACTGAAAACAGGACTACTCCATTCGATTTGATTTCTAATTAACTTATTTTAGCTAATATTATCTGTTGGTCTCTGAGTGATTAATAATTTCTACAACAAATAGAAATCTAAAAAGACTTTTATTTTAACGTAATTAACATGTATTTATTTATTTTTGACGTAAGCAGACACTTGTGACTTTTCATTGGTTAAACAAGTCAAATGACCCTCCAGGTCCTGATGTTTTAAAGACATAACACCGGCACAAACAGCACTAGTTAGTTAGCTCAAAATCACACTATAAATGGTGACAGAGGTGATGAAGTTGCATATTTTTCCCCAGTAGATTTTACTTGGATGCATTACTTTCATGAGATTTTATCAGAAGAAAACTTGTGTTGTTTGGAGTGAGGAGGACGTCAGCAGCGCTTATATTTTCTGATATTTAGAAAAGCTTTCCTTATCCCAGAGAAAAATACTTAAAAGCATTAAATGCAGTAGCCCCCAAAATAAATGTTTAAATTTGTAAATAGTATTATGAATAATAGTGAATAGTTGTGTTTCATTATTGATTTCAGTGATTAGTGATTCATTCCAGAAAGAGACTTGTTGCTGCAACATTCCTTTCTGTATTGGACTATGGAGACCTTTTGTATAGGCATGCTCCAGCCCAAGCTTTGCATTCACTGGATTCAGTGTTTCATGCCTCTTTGCGCTTTATAACAAACTGTGGTGCACGGACCCATCACTGTGACCTGTACTCTCGTGTTGGATGGCCTGCTTTAGCCACGCGGCGGCTCACACACTGGTCCAGGTTTATATACAAAGGACTTGTTGGTCTACTTCCTTCATGTCTGAGTGTGTATCTTCAGCGTAGGCCTGATGGACCTCATCAGTTGAATTCTCAGGGTGTCTACTCATTGATTGTTCCCAATGTTAGAACAGAAAAGGGAAAAACGTCTTTCCAATAGTGTGCTCCAACAGATTGGAATTCTTTACAGAGAGTTTTTAAACTCCAAACTCTTGTCTCTATGGCTTATTTTGACTCTCTTCTGAAAGACCTGGAAATGCAATCATTAACCTGTAACTGTTTTAACTGTTTTTTATGTATTTTAAAATGTCTGTGTTTTGGGTTGTGTTGTTGGAGCCTCTTGGCCAGGACTCCCTTGAAAAAGAGATCTCGGAATCTCAATGTGACTTTCCTGGTTGAATAAAGGTTAAATAAAAAAAACTGGGAAAGGGAAAAAAAACTTTTGGTTTTTTTAGCTCCAACAACTGACTTATTTAAATGTTCCAGACTAAACAGACACTAATGATAAAGTTTTTTAGCCCCAGTTTCAGAAACTGTTGCAGTGTGAATGCAAACATGGGGACAGGGCAGTTCCTCTGACTAAACAAGGGCTAAAGGAATGTGGGACTTAGTCTTGTACTTTTATTTGTCTCAAGAACCACCAAAACTGTAAGGGATCCACACTAAGACCACCACAAGAGTGAGGAGAGACAAACTGTCAGAGATGAGGCTTTCAAGTACAACTCCAAAGCCGGAAACTCTCCCAGCATCATTAACCACACGAGTCTTCCAAAACGTACACGACCGAAGCAGCTGCAGTGATAAGTCAAACTAAAGCTAAATAGGAAAAATCATTACACAGTCAATTAAAAGTCAATTATCCAATCCACAGCTCACCACTGGACACTCGTCAAAAACAATACTTACAATGGCAAAAGCGCCATTTTAAACAGACAATTACCGCTAAACGTGAAATTACCTATTGGCACCGAGCTACTGTAAGCAAATGACAACACCAGTTTTTACATTCAGTCAAATTACACAGCCAAGACAAACCTTTTTACATTCTCCACGGCGACCAGAGGCTCCAGGCTTCGTCCAAAACCTGTCACGACGTTTTAAAGTGAAAGAAACACAGCGGCGCGTCCAAAATGTTTCATGTGTCCGAGCTTTGAAAAGGCAGCTGAGGAGGAAGCGGGATAATGACCAGAACTTGACTCGATGTTTTACTTGGCTTTTGAACGTTTTGTGGCAGAAAATACAGATGATTAAGGTGTTTTTTTTTTTGGTTCGAACCTGGGTCTTGTCTGAAAAGAAAAGTGTTACGGAATAAATGAGAGAAATGGGCCAAGGCAAGAAAGAGAAGCGATGATACTACACTGTAAAAAAAAAAAAAAAATCTAATGGCTAATGTGTGAAAATAACTTAATTTGTGTTGGTGTAATTTAATAATGTGAGTCAAAGATTTTTAACTGTGACTTTTCAGTTGAGAGAAAAGAAAAAGAGAGAGAGAGAGAGAGAGAGAGAGAGAGAGAGAGAGAGAGAGAGAGAGAGAAAGAAAGAGGAGGAGAGAGAGAGGAGAAAGAGAGAGAGAGAAAGAGGAGAGAGAGAGAGAGAGAAGGAGAAAGAGAGAGAGAGAAGGAGAAAGAGAGAGAGAAGGAGTGAGAGAGAGAAGGAGAAAGGGAGAGAGAGAAAGAGGAGAGGGAGAGAGAGAGGAGAAAGAGAGGAGGGAGGGAAAGAGAGAGAGAGAGGAGAGAAGAAAGAGGGTGAGAGGGAAAGAGACAGAGAGAGGGAGACAGAGAGAGAGAGAAAATGTAAGAGGGAGGGGAGAAGAAAGAAGAGAGTTAGGAGAGAAAGTGGGGATAAAAAGTGAGGAAAGAGAAGGAGAGAGAGAAGAAGAAAAGAGAAAGAAGATAGAGACAGAGTGAGAGAGGGTAGAGAAAGAGGGAGAGAAGAGAAGAGAAAAAATAGACAGTGTGAGAGAGAGAAAAAGGAGAAAAGGGAGAGAAGAAAAAGAGGAGAGAAAAAGAGAGAGAAAGAAAAGAGTGACAAGAGATAGAGGAAGAGAGAGAAGAAAAGAGATAGAGAAAACAGAGACAGAGTGAGAGAGGAGAGAAAGAGGAAGAGAGAGAAGAAGAAAGGAGAGAGAAGAAATGAGAGAGCGAAAAAAGACAACAGTGAGAGAGAGAGAGAGAGAGAGAGAGAGAAAGAGAGAGAAAGGAAGAAAGGAGAGAGACAGTGAAAGAGAGAGGAGTGAGAAGAAAGGTGAGGGAAGAGAAAGAGACAGAGAGAAAGGAGAGTGTACGTTAAAATACATTTAAAATGAGACTGGGCCCCAGGTTGATTTGAACATGAATTTTTGGGCCTTGAGGTCGAAAAGGTTAAGAAAACTGATTTAAAACGTCCTTGTGACACTAAATAAATAATAAAAATGTGTGACTTTCCTCTGAGCGGGCTTGCATGACCACAAAATAAACTACAATATTATTTCGCTAAGAGGAGGGCCTCCTTCTGCATGTTTCCTTCAAAAAGCAGCTTCTTTAGCTATATTTGTTCATATTATGACATAAAACTTAAGTATCCCTGATAAGGATGTTATAAAGAATGATTTTATCTTCCTATTTGTATTGAATTTGTATTGAAGTTGACTTTTCATACAGGGTGCACCTTTAAAGTTAAATTTTACAATCAGTTCTGCAGCTTTGAATAAGAAGTCAATGGACCTTTTTAGATCATTTTTGTCTTTTGAAAATGAACAAAACGTGAATTATTGATGAGCATACGCCGTAGTTTCTTCTTAAATATACAAAACATTCACAATAGTTCTCCTTCAACTAAGTCAAAGTGTTAATAAATATTGCCATTTGTCAAATCATCGTTTGTATCATTTATGTAGATTTTTGCCTAAATTTACACTTTGAATGCTAGGTAACAGTTGTGGGATTCCCTTTACAGATATGCCGTATTTACTGGACAAAAGACAGATATACGCAAAACTCATCAAAACAGACAAATATATTCAAAACAACCGGTCACATGCCTAGTAATTCTTCTCAATCACAAGCAAGACTAGTCTGAAAAATCTCAATTATAATATAAGCAGGTTTGTTAAAGGTATTTTCTGATATTTTCCAGTCTTTTTAAACACATTTATAAAATCCTAACAGTTGGAACGGTCAAGGCTTTGCTATTTTTAAGACAAAACCATTTTAAAGAGCGAATTAACCACTCCAAAATCAGACATTTGGAGTGGCTGCTTTGCCTTTTTTCGTCTGGTGAATCTGAAGCTCAAACGCAGAGACTCAGAGGGAGGCCTTGGGGTACAGAGCGGCCCCACGTCCCTCCGCTGTGACTGAAACCGGCCAATCGCGCGCCTCCGTTCGAGCGACGTCACCGCGCAGGCGAATTAGCCCGGAGCCAATCGAACGGTGTTACCGAGCGGAGAAAGTCTGCTGCTGCTGATTCAAACCAGGCCAGAGTCAGACGCTGAGGAGGAGAAGAAGAACAAATATACAAGTCCAGGAAGTGAGCGAGCTGTGGGAGGGAATCCAGAGATGAGCTTGTGTCAGCTACAAGTCATGTGTACGGTCTGGAAAGAACAGCTGAGTGTGTACATTAAGGCTGCAATTAATGGTTATTGTGGTTGGACGATTGCTCTTTTGATTAATCGATTAATTGGTTAGAACGTAAAAGTTTTCTGATTTTTGCCAAATTTGAGTAGAGTTAACGTTGCTTGAGGACGTCCTGGAGTATCCAAAAGCATCCAAAAGTCTAGTACAAATCAACACTCAAACTATTAGCATGAAAAAATTTGATATTTTCTGATCAGTTTAGAATAATAGCTTTATAAAAACTATTTTAAAACCAAAATGTTTTCCATATCTTTTCCATAGAAATCCGACGTACATAGTGCATTTGTAATGATCATTGTGGCATCATAATTTGGGATGTAATGATATGTAAAGCTCATTCTACAATATTATTTCGATAAGAGCATCACAATACAATATTTATTATTACATATGGCCCACGATATTGAGATTATTCTTACAATAATAAGCATAAAAGCCACATTTTCCAGTCATTCTTATTTACTATTCAGTGATTCTTTTCCCAGGGTGCAAACGGGACTCCAGACTAAATCTTTCTCACCTGCCGAGTGTACTCGCATGTAATTTCTTTTCTTAAAAACACAATTTTAATGTGAACGAAAGGGACAGATTTTTTTTTCCTTTTCTTTTCAAAACACAGGTAACTTACTAGAAAGAGGTCATGTCATGCAAAAAATTGTCCAGGGCCCAGAACCAGGCAACAGGCCTTACTACCAAGCCCCAGAGGATTTTTTAGAATGCATTTTCACTACTTCCTTGTGCTTTACAATGAAAACACAAGGGAGTACAGCAAATTCAAGCAATAAGAGCAAACAATATCACAATAATCGGTGCTACCCAAGTCAGAAAAAGTACAGAGCACGCAAAAAACAACCAATTAAAAATGTTGATCCTTTTATGAGCTTAAAAGTAAAATGAAGGCAAATCCCATTCTGAAATCTTACTTTTTATTTCCCCAAAATGACGGACACCTAAAAAGCCAAAGTTCAAACTGATTTATCTATAACTAGCCCTTTAACTAGACTAAACGTACACCTCAAAATGTCTATAATAAACTAAAAGATGCACGCTGTAACTTTCCTTTTTCAGTTTTGTCATCTGAAATGATCACTTCTTCTCTGTCTGTAACCAGCGGCAACGGGCAACAAGCAGAAGACAAAACATATAAAAAATAATTAAAACGCTAGACTCGTCTTTTGTCTTGGCGCCCGGTTTCCACGGCGACGGCAGGTAAAATCTAATGAGCGACTCTCACCTTTGTTTCACACTTCACCGATGCAAACTTCAGACTGACTCACTCTGTCGTCAATTTATGACACGTCGAGAGGAACCAGAGCCTGAATATAAATGAGAGCGCCGGATTTGGAGAGAATTAAGATCGAACAATAGAACATTGTCTCGTTAATCATAAAATCACTGTTTTGTTTTTAGATTATTGAAGTTTAAATTATAAGATACAAGTCTATTTTCCATAGGCCTGCTTTTACTAAAGTGTCTGGCAGTGACTGATTCGATCCTTCCACCTTGTGATCGAACCTGACCAATTTGTAAATGTTATTTCAATCTAAAAGTCTATTGGTGTAAATCTGTGTTTCTCAATCTGTGGTCCACATGCTGCTTCTGATTGGTGCCTGAACATTTCTATTGTTTAAATATTGCTTTATCAAGAGACAAAGTAAGTCTTGAATTTAAGTAGTCATTCATTAGAATTATTATTAATGGTTTAGTCTTGTAAGGTTTTCAAAGTGGGGTTCGGGGACCTCTGAGAGTCCCTGGCCCATATGCTGGGGGGCCCTCAAAAGTTTGGTTACACTGATCATTTAGTCTATTAATCGGTCAATGAAGTCTTAGTAGATTATTTCATTTAGATTTCTAAGGATTTTCATTGAACAGTAACAAAAGCGGTGAATCAATTGAAGATTTGGGACTACAATATTCTTATCTGTCGTGGGACTACAATATTCTTATCTGTCGTCTTAGAAATTTATTGTTTTGCTATTCATTTTCTGTATAAATTGTTGTTTTTGTCTTAATTTTAAGTCTTCAAGCAAAGACTGGGTGAGATCAATATGAAACTTTTTAGCTTCAGAACTTTAGCCACACCCCCTTTATAGTCGACTAATCGGTCAATGGACCAAGTCTTTAGTCGATCAAGAATTTAGTTTAGTCTTTATTGAAGGGCCAATGTACAGAGACATAAAGCTCATAAAACAAGGATGATCTGCACCAGATTATAGCTAAACAGCTAGATTCCATCTGCAGTACCCCGGGAGCAATCTTTCTTTGGTCGACTACAAACCGACTGATCATTGCTTGAACATGTTGTTTTTAGATAGGCTAATTATCAGTCTCAAAGTTGCAAAACATAAAATTTATCAATACAAAACTTTGATTTAAAGATGGTTTGAATTTCCTACTTTCATTGTGATGCCATTGTGGAAACCGCTGATGGATCTTTGGGAAATGTTCACAACGCTCAGAAGTCACTGATCTGAAAAGATTTGAGAACCTCTGCTGTAGGCAAAGTGTTTTAGTCTCATTTAAAGACTTTATGAACTTTAATTTAGACTTGCCTTAGTTACTAATCAGTATATGTGCCATAACAAACACGTATTGTAAATAAGACTTTTTAAACTATTATAACTTTATACTGTATATTGTTTGTAAGTCTATTTAAAAATTATCTTGTTTGATTGCATGTTCCTATCCCTGCTGTTCTTAAACTGTTCGATGCAACACTGGAATTTCCCCACTGTGGGACAAAGAAAGGATATCTTATCTGATGTTATCTTATCTCTTATATTATAGTACTGCTATAGAGGGATTTTTTGTCGCCGCTCATAGACACAAACATTGGAAACAAGTCAAAAAAGCACCTTAGTCAGCTAACTACAAGAGTTTATCATTGTGCGAAAACACAAGTTCTGCTGCTAAATCAACATTTGTGAATAAAATTCAATCCTACGACCCTTAGATGTTACATTCAGGTGAAAAAACAGCGAGAAAAACACTGTCTCACGCTTCAGGAGACAGACGTCTGTCAGACCGGTTCAGACCTGATCCAAACAGCTGCTCTCGTCTCGTTTTGTTGTTTTAATCAAAGAAGTTTCCCCAGCTAACCAGACGGTGAGGAACTCTTTCTGCATAACACATGCGCAGTAGAGCGTAGGGAATCGGATGTAACAATATTGATAATATCGTGATACCATGATTGTCACAATATATCGCCGTCATCACCTAACACTATTAAACAGCATGACTTGCATCAAAAATAGTTCTGAGTTCTGAACATTAACACAAACTTTATGCAAAAAATGATAAAACTCTAAATATTTGAATAAACAAAGAAACAAGACCTCATAGCCTGTATGATGACAGAGCAATTTAGTCTGAAGCTATGAATTTGCACCTAAGAAAAGGAATCACTGAGAGATGAAAAAAATAACTGGAAAATATGACTTTCATGTTTATTAATGTAAGCAAAATTTCAATATTGTGGCCCTCTGTAAAACCGTGGTATTGTGATAAATATCGTATCGAGAGCTTCATATTGTGATAACTACAGCCCTAGTAGGGCGGAAAATGACGTCGACCAAAAATACCTCTATAAATAACTGAAAATGAGTCAAAAACGTCTCAATCGTCTTAAACTTTCTCCAGATACAACATTTGCAAAGTTTTACTCACTCCAGGACAAATGAGTCATTTACTCTGACTCACTGGTCTAAATTGGCTCTATGCACGAAACATCAGTTGGCTTACTTATTTTCAAAAATGCTGTTGGCAGGTTCATTTCCTGTTTAGTTCATTTCTATGGGGCTTCACTGCTTCAGTCTAAAATGAAAAAATACTTTAAGTTCGGGCAGTGAACAGTGAGTTGTTGGTTATGTTAAATACTTTACAAATGAGGAGAATATTTCATCAAAGGACCATCAAAGTGTGTTTATAAAAAGTTGTGTTTGTCTGTCAATGCTAACGCTAAAGTCTGACAATTTGAAAATAAACAGCTTCTATGCACAGGGTCAATTGTAAAGCTTAAATATAACGCTCATTTTTCAGAATTCATTCACCTTCCATCACAATCGGCTTGTCCAACATACTGCGGGAAAAACATCTCAAAAGCTCTTCATAGCTGCACTACTTTTCTTCTGATCTTGAGATCTTATTGCTTTGCCGGCATTGTTTACGTCGCCATGGAGACGAGCAGGTCAACAAGTTCAAGATCAGAGCAAACACAATAACAATGCTTCACTACATAGGCACATTAAATAAAAAAAACGATGACTAAATTAGCATTGCCTCTTTTATTGATTGATCTTAATAATTGCAATTTGATTTTGTTTAGCTTGGTAATATATTATTTTCTTTATTACATTTCCTGAGCATAAATTTCTGCCTTTTAACTTGAAAAAAATAGTCAAATTTCTCCTAATCGAATGTTTTAATTGACTGAATTTTCACTCTAAACCGCTCTAATTAAAAGAAAGAAAAAACAGCTGGTCAACAATGATTAAAAATGACCGTCTTGAATGTCTTGATTTCAATTACACTTAATTTGATGAATAGAGGTTATGCAGGTTCCATCAGAGCATTCTAAACGTGAGTGCTGAGTGGCAAGGATGCATTAGAGTCAATGGAGAGAAAGGACATTTTCTCTTGTAAGAGTTGAATAAACAGCTAAAACATGAAAAATAAGAAAGATAACAAATTCAACCCACAACAAGTCTACTGAGCACTGGCCTTTATAACTGTCATGTAAAAAGAAAAAACAAGTCAACAGTTGTAGCAAAGTAGATAAATAACAAGACTTTAGCTTCTTTCACATTTATCAGACATAGAAATCACACACAGTTGAACTTATTACCTTTTTCTTCTTTAAAAAGATGTTTTTAAGTCCGTTTGTTGCAGTTAAAATGTCCTAAATCATCAACTGTTTTAGCAGACAAACTTGTGGCAGACAAGCCGTTGTCACGACAACAAAGAAATACATTGAAGAAATGCCACTCATTCTGAAGTTGCTAAGCATTTTTGGAATAAAATGACGTCACCTGCATAACCTCTATGGAGCTCAACAGTGACCGCCCACTTCCTGGTTCCTAAATCTCGAACCCCATGTTAAATTGCCATAGGGAATTCGATAAAAAATTATATTAAAAGTTTGAAAACGTCCTTGGGGCTAAGCAGCTATGTGGTGAGTCACGAGTATAAGACCTACATTTTTGTTTAAAAAACGTTTTTTCAGCTTTGTAAACTACGAAGTTATTACGACATTTTGCCGAATTTTAAGTTCTAGATGTGCTTTTTAGACTGAAAACCACCGCGCTGTGGATCTGAGTTAGCACATAGCTGGATAGCCCGCGGTATGTCTTTAAACTCTTAATATTTGAATTTTTCGAAAAGCCTATGGCACTATAACATGGGGCAAAACTCTTCCGGAACCAGGGCGGTCTTTCACTGTGCAGCTCCATTGCCTAACTCAGTGTTTCTCAAACTGTGGTACACGTACTGGTGACACCCAAAGCCATCTGCAGTTTGAATATTTGTTTAATTTAGAGAGAAATCTATTCATATTTTATCCCTAAGTGTCCTTAAGAACTTTCTATTGTTCTACCATTGTTTTGGACCTACTTCATTCTTATTTTTAATTCATTTTGTGATTTTATTCAGACCTATAATAGTTCGACTTTAATCTGGTGGCACTTAAAAAAGAAATATTATATTAAATGTGAGAACCACTGGGCTAACTCTATACTAGTCTGACATTAAATGCAAGTGAAGTCAAACATTTTAGTTAAAGCAATTATGAACCAGGTAGAATCTATTTTATTATCTGGACAGTATAGCTGCTTAAAACTGTTATAAATCAGTCACAGCGGCCGCTCAAGTTGTATGGCAGCGGGAAAATCCCTCTACAGACTAGAAAACTGTTTTTCCATAGAGCACAATGCAAACACAAACTGCTTATATTCAGCAGAAACAGCAGCTACAGCTTTAAGAAAGGTCCAGTCTTGTGGCAATTCTTACCTATTTTTTACATCATAAACTTTTTTCCAGTTCAAAAGTCTTTTGTTTTGTATACGACAGCTTTTTAAAGAAACCATACCTGATTTTTGCAATAAATAACTTAAAAATCAATTCCCCCCAGCACAGATACCTTGTTAATGTCACTATTCAGGTGAAAATGAGTCCGCACTGTCCTAACTACATCTAATAATGTCTCATTTGTTCACTAAACTCCAAAAAGTTTGTCTTTTGTTGTTGTTGTTGTTGTTAGCATTGTGGCTAAATGCCGTTAGCATACCGACACATCTTACTCTTAAGAAATGCAGGAAAAAAAGCTTAAAATACATCATGATGAACAATTCAGAGGCTCAGAATGCATTAGCTAAGTGAGCAAAACATGTGACTGAAGAAGAAAAATATTGATTATTTCTGTTTTTAAGGAAGTAATCGTCAATGTAATCCCACTATCAGAGTCAGTTAGCTTGACTAAATTTGCATTACTTAAACTGCCAGAAACAGCTAAAAATGTCATCTGCCAGTTGTAATTTTAGATCTCAAATGATAAAAAAAAGTCCTCTAAGAAAATTTAATAATATTTATTTTTGATAAAGTCACGTAAAATCTTGTACTTTCTACACTCATAAAACTCTAACGTTGGTGACCTCGAAGTTTCACAGCTCTGAGCTGTTTTTTGTTTGTTTTTTTCACAAACATCGAGCTAATATTTAACTTAAAATAATCACATTTAAAAGTTAATGATAAATCTACCCTATTAGGGTGTGATTTGCTGGGGGGGTGGGGGGATTTTCCCTACCTCTGGTTTGTCCGTCCTCTCTCTGCTTATACTTCCCTCTACTTTCCTTCTGCTTTTATTTTGTATTAATTGTGTTTTATGTCCTAAATTTCAGTGTTCTGTCGATCCCAGCGTACTCTCATTGATGATTTTCCTTCTCCCGCTGCAGCCTCTCAAAGTCCGCTCTCATAACAGCCAATAACGCCACACTTTCACACACACAGTCTCTTTCTGATTGGCTTTCTCTTTCAACTTTTCCACACGCACATAAGCATAGTAAATGGACCGATCTCAGTAAAGAACATAAGCGCCGATTCGTCTTTCAATCTTCTCTCGCATATGAGATTAGCTTCGGCTACCTCTGCTCTACAATCTTCCGCTCTGATTGGACAAGAACGGTCAGATCCGCGATTTTGGTTCCATACAGCTTCACTCGTCCAGCAAAAAAAATCATAAAACAAACACAACTGCGCATAATCGATAGCCTGTAGAGCACCTAGCAAAGTCTTTGATGACCAAAGCTTGGACAGAACCAACACCAGAAAGCTACAGAGAACAAAACATGACAGAAACAAGATGTCAGTATTTTTAGATTTTACATGTTCTATAAATTTTGTAAAGTGTGTCTGCAGTTGAAACATAAAAAACGACTCTACATTGCCCTCCGTCGGTGCGAGATGTAGCAGAAGCAGACTGTGGAGGGGAAAGTAATAATAAAGACATCAAACCCAAAGCTTCGGTCCAGGGCTCATTCACAAAAGACAAGTCGCTGCTTTTGTGCCAGAAACAGCGGTCGACTCCCGAGAGCTTTTGTACAGATTAAGACTTGTTCTGCTCAATTACTAAACACAGTCTGAATTCAAATGGTCTTTATCTATGAAAACTCAATTCTGTTTGACAGCTTAGACGATTATATTTAAGATTTTACAAAATATTTGCCTCTTTTTGCAGTTTTATGATTTTTTTTGGACGTTTATAACTGCATTCAGAGGTTGGACTTGAGCAGCAGATATAGCATGAGTAATTCCACAACTGCTACCTAGCAACCAGATTTAACAACGGCAAAAAATATATATATATTTACTAAACATTTTGCTTGTTTTGCCCAATTTGGCTGTTTGGATGAAGTTTGTAATTATTTTGTTCAATAAATTTGACATACGTAGAGGTAATTCCACAACTGTTACCTAGCAACCACATTAAAAATAGAGGTTATGCAGGTGACATCACAGCATTCTAAATGTTCATGCTAAGTGGCAAGGATGCATGAGAGTTAATGGAGAGAAAGGACATTTTCTCTAGTAAGAGTTCAATAAACAGCTAAAACAGGAAAATAAACTAACAAATTCAACCCACAACAAGTCTACTGAGCACTGGGTTTGTAACTGACATGTAAAAAGAGAAAATCAAGTCAACAGTTGTAGCAAAGCAGATAAACTTTGGCTTCTCACATTTATCAGACATTGAAATCACACACAATTGAACTTATTACCTTTTTCTTCTTAAAAAAAGATGTTTTTGAGTCCGTTTGTTGCAGTTAAAATCATCAACTGTTGTAGCAGACAAGTTTGTAGCTGACAAGCCGTTGCCTCGACAACAAAGAAATACAATGAAGAAATGTTGCTAAGCAAAATGATGTCAGTGCATAACCTCTATATGGGCCGAAATCCGCATAAAAACCACAAATGTTATGATTTGACAAATGATAACAACTCCCATCAAACTGTGTCATTATCTGATAATTAAACAAAAACAATGACCATCTTAAATTAGAAAACAAGGAACAATGTGTGCATAGAATAAAAAAAACTATTTCATGTTTTGAGTAGATTTTGATTGGAACTTGATTACTAACAGAACAAGTAAAAAATCTAATTTTACTTAGAAAAATACACAATAATTTGAAATTATGAAAGAATTCTTGTGTTTTTGAAAAAACTAAACGTACTACTTTATTAAGACAATCAAACCTGCTCAAATCAATAAACACTGCTTCATTTAATCATTGATAAACTGATTAGAATATTCAAGATTGTCATTTTTCCCAGTGTAACTGATTTGAACACAGACTAACACATTAATGTTGAAATGTTGTCAATATCGCCCAGCCCTACATAGAGCTTCTTTTCCCTATTTTAGCTATTATTACAAGAGAAAATGTACTTTCTCTACATTGACTCTTGCGCATTTCTTGCCACTCAGTTCTCACATTTAGAATACTGTGACCCTATTTTGTCCGCCTACTTTTCTAGGACATGCACTTCCTGTTTAGCTGCATTTAGCCTGTAGATTTCAGTCAATGGGTTTATTTGAACTGTTATTATATTTAATTAAAATTGCCCCACAAGACAGACAACAAACACGTTAGCTACCTTAACAGAGCTAAACAGGAAGTGCATTTCCAAGCTAAGTGGGCGGGACAAAATAGGGTCAATAGGATGAGCTAAATAAAAAAAAAGGAAACAAAACTATAAATGTGTTTCCAATCGTACTTGTAGTTAGAGTCTTTGAAAAGTCCCTTCTTTGGGGTCACATTAGGTCAGCATTAGTCAACCGAACTGTTAAATGTCACACTACTTTTTCATCTTTGCAATGCATGTCTGTAAAAAAGTATACAAGAAAATCTGCCTCACCAGATCCATGTCAATCAATTTATTTCTAAGCCATAGCGACTAAAAATAACTCTGCTCGCCGACATAAACGGAGAAAAGCATAAATACTCCAAAGAAATGCACTGACAGATCAAGTGTGGCTGTAAATTAGAATATTTTTTCGGTGAAATTTTGGCCAAATCACAGAAGGGGAACCAGTCGTGGACCAGATCTGCACTGGGTTACCACAGCAACAGGGAGAAGTGTTTATCCAAGTTCAGACCTTGTTACGAAATACTCTCTTTTTATTACACCTTTATGTTTTAGCTTATTGAATGCGCCAGTGTTAAAATCAGACGTCAGGAGCAGATGAAGGTTATTAAATGTGATATGATGTGATAGTATTCAAGCTACGTTATGTGCAAGTGCAATAGAAAAGTCTAAATATACAAATTTACTAAAGAAAAACGTGAGCTGGAATGAATAAAGTGTTTAAACTATGGAAAATGTGCTAAATGTGGCTCTCAGAAGAAGCTATTTTATTTGGAAAATTGGAAAAATACCTTAAATAATGTACTGTACATGTTGATACCGACCAGAGAGAGAGATATGGTCTAAAGTTTGTAGATGAAACTTTTAACTTAATTTTCCCAAAGGCCTATTTTTTCAGAGAGCCATGTCTCTTGCCTAGAAAATCCAGACGATATGAAAAATATTTCCTCCGGCCACTGTGTCCCTCTTTCACAGTAAAGCATGTATGGTTCATTTTACAATAATATAAATGACAAATTTAAAATCTGCTGCTTGCTACATTAAATCTTACAATAAAGAGACAGGGATTATCAGTTCTGCAGTTTTGCACAGCAAGTAAATGGATCTCTTTCTATTTCTATTTTCCAAAATACAAAATTTAAATTACTGATCTATATATAGAAGGATTTTCAGTGCCTGGGATGCAGAGCTTCAGCAAAGTGTGAAGAGTGGGTCTGGTCACCACGCCATCCATCTGCGTTTCAGATCAAATCCACATCGTACCGGACAGTCAGATTAGCTTATTAGCGTGACTCAGATTAAACAAAGAAGTTGATTGGTCGTCTGTCATTTAACCAAAATCTACCTTCACTCACCTCACATTAAAATTGTTTTTTTGCTTCGCTCATTGATTCTGCAGAAATTCACAATGTTTTTCAGTGGGACGTGATATTTATTTATCTATTTTTTTCGTCGGGAGCAGCAATGTTGGTTTTAACACGGCGGAAGATGTGTGTCTCTGATTGGCTAATTAATCTGTCAATCATAGCTACAGAAATTCGAAAGAGGGACACGGTGGCCTTTGTCACAAATATGAATAAAAACATCTTTAGTGCGCGCAAATACATCACAAGGCTGTGCCAAAAATTGAAAAACTGTCATCTCAATCAGTCCTAACTTTGCTCAATCAGTAAAGGCCTGAGTACAAGAATATGTATCTACCGTAAAGCGAGTGTACATAAAAGCTGTCCAAAGTTTAATGTGGATTTCTCTGTGATTGTAGGTTTAAAAAACTTGGTTCTGTTTACCTAAACTTTAATCACATGCTTATGTTTTCAAAGAGAGGGAACAAAATCGAAATGGAAATGAAAATCAAAGTCAATCAAGTTTGTCCGTCGTTGTCGATAGCACTGTGGCTAACTTCCAGTAGAATACTGACACGTCTCGCTCCTAACAGCTGTGAAAAAGAGCTTAAAACACATTGTGGTGAACAATACGGACGCTCAGAATGCATTAGGTAAGTGAGAAAACATGTAAAAATGTTTTTTACAAAGTTTAAAATGAATTATTTCTGTTTACAATTTTATCTCAGGTAAGGTTTAAAATTTGAATCCTTCAATACCTCTGGAGCATCTCTCAGGAGCAGTGATTGCACAATCCTTAAGGACTAAGCAAAATGCAAGCTACAATCTCTAATAAATTTAATCTTAACTGCAGCTAAACTGGAAGAACGCTGCCAAGAAAAGTGGTGTGGCCGGAATAAGGTAATATAACATTTTAAATGGCCATTTAGTTTGTTCCAATCCATATGTTTCTAAATGTGGCCCTAATTAGTCACAGAAGTTACTATATCCGTCTGTAACTAAAATCTAATCTATAATTGTGTAAGAACAAATAATGACAACACTTTCACTTTAATGCTAAGAAAATGTCCAACAAAAAGAACTAGGTAAACGATAACGTGATAATATAATAATTGTAAAAGGTAAAGCAAAATGAATTCAACTAAATGTAAGAAAAGGTAAGACGACACAAGTTGGGCTAAAACTGGACGCACAAACAGGAAGTAATCAGTCTGTCCCTCGTTAGTATTCAAAGATGCTGTGCCCAAAAGCATTGATCATTACCACTTAATGTGACTCCTTTTTTAATTATCCACAAGAAAAAGTGAGTGGGAGGAGAACCCGAGAATGATAATTTGTTATTTTGACAGATTGCATAAATATAAACAGTGATTAAAATGCATATTATGGAGCAGATTGGTTAATGAAGGACCTATGGCTTCTGCTTCTAAACAAAACTCCTACGTGTTTGTTTCCGTCAGGTTGGTGCAATTAGAATTCAAGAATAATTAGTGGATTCTGCGGAGTTTAAAACATACAGTGCACAGAGGCAGATTATGCACAATATGTTGGTATTGTCTGATAATATCACTTGTTATAAATCACATTGTGACAGGGTAATGTGCATCAAATCATGAGAAACAATATTCTAAGTATTTTACTCCAAAAAAAACTTAACAGTCCAGAACAACTTCATTATAATTTACTTATTTATTATTGAAAGGATCATTAACTCATTTGGTAATTGCATAAATGTTATCGACACCGACTTCACACATCAGCTATAAAGCTCCTTCACCACGTGACTAAATTAGCGGCGGCCGCCATTACGGCAGTGACGATACCATTGAATCTAACGAGAAGAAGCCATGGATCTAACAAAGTATCTAGATAGGACATTGCTAGATTAACACCGCCTCGAGTTGAGGTAGTGGCCGCTCCATTTGTTGTAAAATCCCCTCACTCCGAAAGCATTTTTTCCATAGAGCACAATGTAATCACAAACTGCTGCTGCTTGCCTCACAGATCACTAACGCATTTCAAACAAGCTGGACTTTGTGACAAATTTTATGTAGTTTGATATCATTAACTTTTTTCCGGTTCAAAAGTCTTCAGTTTATTAGAAATAGCTTTTTAATCTTTAGCTCTGGCTACAGCTGTGCTCGCTCTAGCAAGCTCCCGCTCTGATTGGTCAGCGTGGGTCACGTGTTACGCGAGCCTGTAAAAAAACAACTGCGCATGTTTGGNTAAGCAAATGACAACACAAGTTTTTACACTCAGTCAAATTACACAGCCAAGACAAACCTTTTACATTCTCCACGGCGACCAGAGGCTCCAGGCTTCGTCCAAAACCTGTCACGACGTTTTAAAGTGAAAGAAACGCAGCGGCGCGTCCAAAATGTTTCATGTGTCCGAGCTTTGAAAAGGCAGCTGAGGAGGAAGCGGGATAATGACCAGAACTTGACTCGATGTTTTTACTTGGCTTTTGAACGTTTTGTGCAGAAAATACAGATGATTAAGGTGTTTTTTTTTTTGGTTTGAACCTGGGTCTTGTCTGAAAAGAAAAGTGTTAAAGAATAAATGGGAGAAATGGGCCAAGGCAAGAAAGAGAAGCGATGATACTACACTGTAAAAAAATCTAATGGCTAATGTGTTAAAATAACTTAATTTGTGTTGATGTAATTTAATAATGTGAGTCAAAGATTTTCAACTGTGACTTTTAAGTTTGAGAGAAAAGAAAAGAGAGAGAGAGAGAAGAGAAAGAGAGAGGAGAAAGAGAGGAGAGAGGAGAAAGAGAGAGAGAGAGAAAGGGAGAGAGGGGAGAGAGAGGGGGAGAGAGAGAGAAAGGAGAAAGAGAGAGAGGAAGAGAGAGAAAAAGGAAGGAGAGAGAGAGAGAGGAGAAAGAGAGAGGAAGAGAAGAAAGAGAAGGAGAGAGAGAAGAAAGAGGTGAGAGGGAAAGAGACAGAGAGAGAGGGAGACAGAGAGAGAGAAAAGGTAAGAGGGAGGGGGAAAAGAAAGAAGAGAGAGTTAGGAGAGAAAGTGGGGGATAAAAAGTGAGGAAAGAGAAGGAGAGAGAGAAGAAGAAAAGAGAAAGAAGATAGAGACAGTGAGAGAGGGTAGAGAAAGAGGGAGAGAGATGAAAAGAGAAAAAATAGACAGTGTGAGAGAGAGAAAAAGGAGAAAAAGAGGAGAGAAGAAAAAAGGAGAGAAAAAAGAGAGAGAAAGAAAAGAGTGACAAGAGATAGAGGAAGAGAGAGAAGAAAAGAGAGAGAAAACAGAGACAGAGTGAGAGAGGAGAGAAAGAGGAAGAAGAGAGAAGAAGAAAGGAGAGAGAAGAAATGAGAGAGCGAAAAAAGACAACAGTGAGAGAGAGAGAGAGAGAGAGAAAGAGAGAGAAAGGAAGAAAGGAGAG
Organism: Mugilogobius chulae; assembly: GCA_038363315.1. NCBI lineage: Eukaryota > Metazoa > Chordata > Actinopteri > Gobiiformes > Gobiidae > Mugilogobius > Mugilogobius chulae. The sequence continues at coordinate 36,246,550 of CM076406.1, read as the reverse complement.
AGACAGTGAAAGAGAGGAGTGAGAAGAAAGGTGAGGGAAGAGAAAGAGACAGAGAGAAAGGAGAGTGTACGTTAAAATACATTTAAAATGAGACTGGGCCCCAGGTTGCTTTGAACATGAATTTTTGGGCCTTGAGGTCGAAAAGGTTAAGAAAACTGATTTAAAACGTCCTTGTGACACTAAATAAATAATAAAAATGTGTGACTTTCCTCTGAGCGGGCTTGCATGACCACAAAATAAACTACAATATTATTTCGCTAAGAGGAGGGCCTCCTTCTGCATGTTTCCTTCAAAAAGCAGCTTCTTTAGCTATATTTGTTCATATTATGACATAAAACTTAAGTATCCCTGATAAGGATGTTATAAAGAATGATTTTATCTTCCTATTTGTATTGAATTTGTATTGAAGTTGACTTTTCATACAGGGTGCACCTTTAAAGTTAAATTTTACAATCAGTTCTGCAGCTTTGAATAAGAAGTCAACGGACCTTTTTAGATCATTTTTGTTTTTGAAAATTACAAAACGTGAATTATTGATGAGCACACGCCGTAGTTTCTTCTTAAATACAGGACAATTCACAATAGGTCTCCTTTAACTAAGTCAAAGTGTTAATAGAATATTACCATTGTCCAAATCATCGTTTGTATCATTTATGTAGATTTTTGCTAAATTTACACTTTGAATGCTAGGTAACAGTTGTGGGAATTCCTTACAGATATGCCGTATTTACTGGACAAAAGACAAACGTACAAAACTCATCAAAACAGACAAATATAATCAAAATATTAATTCTTCTCATCACAAATTGCAGGACTAGTTTGAAAAATCTCAAATAGATTAATATAAGTAGGTTTATTAAAAGTATTTCTGATATTTTATCTTTTAAGCACATTATGAAAATCCTAACAGTTGGAACGGTCAAGGCTTTGCTATTTTTAAGACAAAACCATTTTAAAGAGCGAATTAACCACTCAAAAATCAGACATTTGGAGTGGCTGCTTTGCCTTTTTTCGTCTGGTGAATCTGAAGCTCAAACGCAGAGACTCAGAGGGAGGCCTTGGGGCACAGAGCGGCCCCACGTCCCTCCGCTGTGACTGAAACCGGCCAATCGCGCCTCCGTTCGAGCGACGTCACCGCGCAGGCGAATTTAGCCCGGAGCCAATCGAACGGTGTTACCGAGCGGAGAAAGTCTGCTGCTGCTGATTCAAACCAGGCCAGAGTCAGACGCCGAGGAGGAGAAGAAGAACAAATATACAAGTCCAGGAAGTGAGCGAGCTGTGGGAGGGAATCCAGAGATGAGCTTGTGTCAGCCACTAGTCATGTGCAGCTGAGTGTGTACATTAGGGCTGCAACTAATGGTTATTTTGGTAATTGATAAGTTTGACGATTGTTCTTTTGATTAATCGATTAGTTGTTTAGAAAGCAAAAGTGACTTGAAGACGAGATTGTTGCCAAATTTGAGTGAAGTTATCGTTGCTTAAGAACGTCCTGGAGGGTCCAAAAGCATCCAAGATTTTATTTTGGCCATATCGCCCAGCCCTAGACCCACGAATGAGAATATTCTAACAATAATAAGCATAAAAGCCACATTTCCAGTCATTCTTGTTTATTATTCAGTGATTCTTTCCCAGGGGGCAAACCGGACTCCAGACTAAATCTTTCTCACTGCCGAGTGTAATTCCTTTTATTAAAACACAAATTTAATGTGAACGAAAGCTGTAGATAAATCTTGGAGAGATATTCCTGTGGCTCAGTGATCTCTAATCCACAGATCAGAGCAGCAGTAGCCACACGTATGGCCGTGTCCCTGCTCTGAACAGACAAGGCCTCAGCTGAGGGGAAGAGAGAGAAGCAGAAAACAGGCAGGAGCAAGCGGCTGCAGCAAACTCAGAACTATTTTTGAGGTCGAGTCGGCTGTTTAATATCGTCAAGAGATCATGACAATATATTGTGGCAATTTTGATATCACGATATATCATTACAACCCTTATCATAATGAGGCTTTATCAAGAATTAAGCTCATGGATGTTTGGAACATGTATAAAGCTAACAATTATTCGTTTACTAAATTAGCTGGTGATTATTTCAATAATTGATTAGCTGCGATTAATCTTTTTTTTTGTTGTTGCTGCCCTAATGTACATGATGGTTATTCTGTTCCTGATGAGCCATTTGAACAAAAATGTATACATTTTTGCAATGTTGTCAAAAGTATTCAAAATCATATAAACTATATCAAAAGTATCCACAAACGAGACCTTTTCTGATCTTTAGGCAAAATCAGAACTATTATATTGAATTAATATAAAAACTAATATAATACCGATTTTGATATTTTGGCCTTAAGGACTTATTTTGTTTTTCCTCTTCTTTTCAAACACACTTAACTTACTAGAAAGATGATCATGTCGTGCAAAAATGGTCCAGGGCCCAAAACCAGGTCACGAGCCTCTGATACCGAGCCCCAGAGGATTTTTAGAATGCATTTTCACTACTTCCTTGTGCTTTACAATGAAAACACAAGGAAGTACAGAAAATTCAAGCAATAAGAGAAAACAATATCACAATAATCGGTCCTACCCAAGTCAGAAACAAGAAAACGTAGAGAGCACGCAAAAAAAACAACCAATTGACCTTTCGCCGAGCCCCGCCCCAAAACGGCTCTTGTCCAATCAAACATCGTAGCAACCGTTGCTATGTAAATATGGTCCGTCAGATCTTGAGCTCCAAGCAAGATGGTGAAGCGATGCGCCTACGGTTTTTGTAAACTGGATCGCAGATACCCCGAAATATTGACCGGAGGAGTTGTGTTTTTTCCATTTCTAAAGCTGAAAACAACTGGAGCGATGCCTACAATGGATTAAACAGAGGCGGGCGGCTTCGGGGCAGCTCCTCTACCAGCTAAAATATCGAACAATGTCTGCTCAAAGGTAAAACTAATGTTAAATAGCTATGGACTGACTGTGTTGTTAGATCTAGAGGCAAGAAACACAACTAGACCCAAGTATAACCATGACGAGGATATAACTGCAGAAGTTACGCTCTAAGCTGCAAAGTTTTAGCGAGCCCTTAGCTTTTAGCCAGCACTAGCAGGTTTAGCTCACTACATAGCTCGTAAATGAACAATATTCTTGCAATAGAGAAAAATAGACCTTAACATATGAAAGTGAACTTACCCGGCAGTGCAAGAGCAGGACAAGGCTGTGCTTGTTGTATTTGAGTAACGTTAAAAATCATGGGTTTCTCTGATTTAGCTTGGAGACCAGTAGCATTAGCCTCCATAGAAGTTATATTCTCCGTGGCGTATTTTAATGTTTTGAATAAATCCCTCCTCTGCATAGTGAACTCCTTTTGCCTCGATCTAGAGGATATCGCTGGGAAAATTGCTTTAAAAAGTCACTAACGTGAAACAGGAGTACTTCTTTTTGTCATTGAAGTCTATGGCAGTCTATCATATTTGACGGACGTAGCAACAGTAACTAAGGGGGCGGGGCTCGGCGAAAGGTCAATTAAAATGTTAATCGTTTTATGAGCTTAAAAGTAAAATGAAGGCAAATCCCAATCTGAAATCTTACTTTTTTTATTTCCCAAAACTGACTAAAGCATGAAAAGCCAAAGTTCAAACTGATTTATCTATAACTAGCCCTTTAACTAGACTAAACGTACACCTCAAAATGTGTATATTAAACTAAAAGATGCACGCTGTAACTTTCCTTTTCAGTTTTGTCATCTGAAATTATCACTTCTTCTCTGTCTGTAACCAGCGGCAACGGGCAACAAGCAGAAGACAAAACATATAAAAAATAATTAAAACGCTAGACTCGTCTTTTGTCTTGGCGCCCGGTTTCCACGGCGACGGCAGGTAAAATCTAATGAGCGACTCTCACCTTTGTTTCACACTTCACCGATGCAACTTCAGACTGACTCACTCTGTCGCAATTTATGACACGTCGAGAGGAACCAGAGCCTGAATATAAATGAGAGCGCTGGATTTGGAGAGAATTAAGATCGAACAACAGCACATTGTCTCGTTAATCATAAAATCACTGTTTTGTTTTTAGATTATTGTCATAGAAAAAGCTTAAATTACATGTACAACTTATTTTCTATAGGCCTACATTTACAAAACAGGTTGGCAATAATTATTTGATCATTCCACGTTGTGATGGAGCAATAGTCTATTGGTGTAAATCAGTGTTTCTCAATCTGTGGTCCACGTGCTGCTTCTGATGGTGCCTGAACATTTCTACTGTTTAAATATGTGATCTATCAAAGTACGTCTTTGTCTTTCATTTTAGTAATCCTTAATTAGAGTTATTATTAATGGCCGTTAGTGGACTTTTGGGAAATGTTCAGATCGCTCAGAGGTCTCTGATCTGAGGAGGTTTCAAGCAAAGTTTTTTAATCTCATTTAAAGACATTATGAGCTTTAATTTAGACCTGCCTTAGTTACTAAACAGTATATGTGCCATAACAAACACGTATTGTAAATAAAACTTTTTAAACTATTATAACATTATATATATTGTTTATAAGTCTTATTAAAAATGATCTTGTTTGATTGCATGTTCCTATCCCTGCTGTTCTTAAACTGTTGGATGCAACACTGGAATTTCCCCACTGTGGGACAAAGAAAGGATATCTTATCTGATGTTATCTTATCTTATATGGTACTGCTATAGAGGGATTTTTTGTGTATCAACACGGGCGATGCACGCACCCGTTATGCTGAAAAAGTCGCCGCTCATAGACACAAACAGTCGAAAAAGCACCTTAGTCAGCTAACTACAAGAGTTTATTACTGTACGAAAACAAAAGTTCTGCTGCTAAATCAACATCTGTGAATGAAATTCAATCCTACAACCCTTAAAAGTTACATTCAGGTGAAAAAACGGCGAGAAAAACCCTGTCTCAAGCTTCAGGAGACAGACGTCTGTCAGACCAGTTCAGACCTGATTAAAACAGCTGCTCTGGTCATGTTTTGTTGTTTTATTCAAAGAAGTTTCCCCAGCAAACCTGACGGAGAGGAGCTCTTTCTGCATAACGCATGCGCAGTAGAGCGTAGGGAATCAGATCTAACAATATTGATAATATCGTGATATCGCGATACCAAGATTGTCACAATATATTGCCGTCATCACCAAACGATATTAAACAGCATGACTTACATCAAAAATAGTTCTGAGTTCAGAACATTAACACAAACTTTGAACAAAAAATCATAAAACTCTAATTATTTGAATAAACAAACAAAGAAACAAGACCTCATAGCCTGTATGATGACAGAGCAATTTAGTCTGAAGCCATGAATTTGCACCTAAGAAAAGGAATCACTGAGAGATGAAAAAAAAAATGACTGGAAAATATGACTTTTATGTTTTTTATTGTAAGCAAATTTTCAATATTGTGGGCCCTCTGTAAAACCGTGGTATTGTGACAAATATCGTATCGAGAGCTTCATATTGTGATAACTACAGCCCTAGTAGGGCGGAAAATGACGTCGACCAAAAATACCTCTATAAATAACTGAAAATGAGTCAAAAACGTCTCAATCGTCTTAAACTTTCTCCAGATACAACATTTGCAAACTTTTACTAACGATCGCTCCAGGACAAATGAGTCATTTACTCTGACTCACTGGTCTAAATTGGCTCTATGCACGAAACATCAGTTGGCTTACTTATTTTCAAAAATGCTGTTGGCAGGTTCATTTCCTGTTTAGTTCATTTCTATGGGGCTTCACTGCTTCAGTCTAAAATGAAAAAATACTTTAAGTTCGGGCAGTGAACAGTGAGTTGTTGGTTATGTTAAATACTTTACAAATGAGGAGAATATTTCACCAAAAAACCAAAGTGTGTTTATAAAAAGTTGTGTTTGTCTGTCAATGCTAACGCTAAAGTCTGACAATTTGAAAATAAACAGCTTCTATGCACAGGGTCAATGGTAAAGCTTAAATATAACGCTCATTTTTCAGAATTCATTCACCTTCCATCACAATCGGCTTGTCCAACATACTGCCGGAAAAACATCTTAAAAGCTCTTCATAGCTGCACTACTTTTCTTCTGATCTTGAGATCTTATTGCTTTGCCGGCATTGTTTACGTCGCCATGGAGACGAGCAGGTCAACAAGTTCAAGATCAGAGCAAACACAATAACAATGCTTCACTACATAGGCACATTAAATAAAAAAAACGATGACTAAATTAGCATTGCCTCTTTTATTGATTGATCTTAATAATTTGCAATTTGATTTTGTTTAGCTTGGTAATATATTATTTTCTTTATTACATTTCCTGAGCATAAATTTCTGCCTTTTAACTTGAAAAAATAGTCAAATTTCTCCTAATCGAATGTTTTAATTGACTGAATTTTCACTCTAAACCGCTCTAATTAAAAGAAAGAAAAAACAGCTGGTCAACAATGATTAAAAATGACCGTCTTGAATGTCTTGATTTCAATTACACTTAATTTGATGAATAGAGGTTATGCAGGTTCCATCAGAGCATTCTAAACGTGAGTGCTGAGTGGCAAGGATGCATTAGAGTCAATGGAGAGAAAGGACATTTTCTCTTGTAAGAGTTGAATAAACAGCTAAAACATGAAAAATAAACTACAGTTAGATAACAAATTCAACCCACAACAAGTCTACTGAGCACTGGCCTTTATAACTGTCATGTAAAAGAAAAAATCAAGTCAACAGTTGTAGCAAAGTAGATAAATAACAAGACTTTAGCTTCTTTCACATTTATCAGACATAGAAATCACACACAGTTGAACTTATTACCTTTTTCTTCTTTAAAAAGATGTTTTTAAGTCCGTTTGTTGCAGTTAAAATGTCCTAAATCATCAACTGTTTTAGCAGACAAACTTGTGGCAGACAAGCCGTTGTCACGACAACAAAGAAATACATTGAAGAAATGCCACTCATTCTGAAGTTGCTAAGCATTTTTGGAATAAAATGACGTCACCTGCATAACCTCTATGGAGCTCAACAGTGACCGCCCACTTCCTGGTTCCTAAATCTCGAACCCCATGTTAAATTGCCATAGGGAATTCGATAAAAAATTATATTAAAAGTTTGAAAACGTCCTTGGGGCTAAGCAGCTATGTGGTGAGTCACGAGTATAAGACCTACATTTTTGTTTAAAAAACGTTTTTTCAGCTTTGTAAACTACGAAGTTATTACGACATTTTGCCGAATTTTAAGTTCTAGATGTGCTTTTTAGACTGAAAACCACCGCGCTGTGGATCTGAGTTAGCACATAGCTGGATAGCCCGCGGTATGTCTTTAAACTCTTAATATTTGAATTTTTCGAAAAGCCTATGGCACTATAACATGGGGCAAACTCTTCCGGAACCAGGGCGGTCTTTCACTGTGCAGCTCCATTGCCTAACTCAGTGTTTCTCAAACTGTGGTACACGTACTGGTGACACCCAAAGCCATCTGCAGTTTGAATATTTGTTTAATTTAGAGAGAAATCTATTCATATTTTATCCCTAAGTGTCCTTAAGAACTTTCTATTGTTCTACCATTGTTTTGGACCTACTTCATTCTTATTTTAATTCATTTTGTGATTTTATTCAGACCTATAATAGTTCGACTTTAATCTGGTGGCACTTAAAAAAAGAAATATTATATTAAATGTGAGAACCACTGGGCTAACTCTATACTAGTCTGACATTAAATGCCAAGTGAAGTCAAACATTTTAGTTAAAGCAATTATGAACCAGGTAGAATCTATTTTATTATCTGGACAGTATAGCTGCTTAAAACTGTTATAAATCAGTCACAGTGGCCGCTCAAGTTGTATGGCAGCGGGAAAATCCCTCTACAGACTAGAAAAACTGTTTTTCCATAGAGCACAATGCAAACACAAACAGCAACTACAGCTTTAAGAAAGGTCCAGTCTTGTGGCAATTCTTACCTATTTTTTACATCATAAACTTTTTTCCAGTTCAAAAGTCTTTTGTTTTGTATACGACAGCTTTTTAAAGAAACCATACCTGATTTTTGCAATAAATAACTTAAAAATCAATTCCCCCCAGCACAGATACCTTGTTAATGTCACTATTCAGGTGAAAATGAGTCCGCACTGTCCTAACTACATCTAATAATGTCTCATTTGTTCACTAAACTCCAAAAAGTTTGTCTTTTGTTGTTGTTGTTGTTGTTAGCATTGTGGCTAAATGCCGTTAGCATACCGACACATCTTACTCTTAAGAAATGCAGGAAAAAAAGCTTAAAATACATCATGATGAACAATTCAGAGGCTCAGAATGCATTAGCTAAGTGAGCAAAACATGTGACTGAAGAAGAAAAATATTGATTATTTCTGTTTTTAAGGAAGTAATCGTCAATGTAATCCCACTATCGGAGTCAGTTGCCGATATTGAGTCAATCATGCTAGTTGTTAGCTTGACTAAATTTGCATTACTTAAACTGCCAGAAACAGCTAAAAATGTCATCTGCCAGTTGTAATTTTAGATCTCAAATGATAAAAAAAAGTCCTCTAAGAAAATTTAATAATATTTATTTTTGATAAAGTCACGTAAAATCTTGTACTTTCTACACTCATAAAACTCTAACGTTGGTGACCTCGAAGTTTCACAGCTCTGAGCTGTTTTTTGTTTGTTTTTTTCACAAACATCGAGCTAATATTTAACTTAAAATAATCACATTTAAAAAGTTAATGATAAATCTACCCTATTAGGGTGTGATTTGCTGGGGGGGTGGGGGGGATTTTCCCTACCTCTGGTTTGTCCGTCCCTCTCTCTGCTTATACTTTCCCTCTACTTTCCTTCTGCTTTTATTTTGTAATAACCGACTGTGTTTCATGTCCTAAATTTCAGTGTTCTGTCGATCCCAGCGTAGTCTCATTGATGATTTTCCTTCTCCCGCTGCAGCCTCTCAACAGTCCGCTCTCATAACAGCCAATAACGTCACACTTTCACACACACAGTCTCTTTCTGATTGGCTTTCTCTTTCAACTTTTCCGCACGCACAAGCACTGTAAATGGACCGATCTCAGTAAAGAACATAAGCGCAGATTCGTATTTAAATCTTCTCTCATATATGAGCTTAGCTTTGGCTACCTCTGCTCTACAATCTTCCGCTCTGATTGGACAAGAACAGTCAGACCCACGATTTTGGTTTCATTCGGCTTCACTCGTCATGCAAAAAAAATCATAAAACAAACACAACTGCGCATAATCGATAGCCTGTAGAGCACCTAGTAAAGTCATTTGATTACCAAAGCTTGGACAGAACCAACACCAGAGAGTTACAGAGAACAAAACATGACAGAAACAAGATGTCAGTATTTTTAGATTTTACATGTTCTATAAATTTTGTAAAGTGTGTCTGCGGTTGAAACATATAAACGACTCTACATTGCCCTCCGTCGGTGTGAGATGTAGCAGAAGCAGACTGTGGAGGGGAAAGTAATAATAAAGACATCAAACCCAAAGCTTCGGTCCAGGGCTCATTCACAAAAGACAAGTCGCTGCTTTTGTGCCAGAAACAGCGGTCGACTCTCGAGAGCTTTTGTACAGATTAAGACTTGTTCTGCTCAATTACTAAACACAGTCTGAATTCAAATGGTCTTTATCTTATGAAAACTCTATTCTGTTTGACAGCTTAGACAATTATATTTAAGATTTTACAAAATATTTACCTCTTTTTGCACAGTTTTATGATTTTTTTTGGACGCTTATAACTGCATTCAGAGGTAGGACTTGAGCAGCAGATATAACATGAGTAATTCCACAACTGCTACCTAGCAACCAGATTTAACAACGGCAAAAATATATATATATATATATTTACTAAACATTTTGCTTGTTTTGCCCAATTTGGCTGTTTGGATGAAGTTTGTAATTATTTTGTTCAATAAATTTGACAAACTTAGATTTAATTCCACAACTGTTACCTAGCAACCACATTAAAAATAGAGGTTATGCAGGTGACATCACAGCATTCTAAATGTTCATGCTGAGTGGCAAGGATGCATGAGAGTTAATGGAGAGAAAGGACATTTTCTCTAGTAAGAGTTCAATAAACAGCTAAAACAGGAAAAATAAACTACAGTTTGAGAACAAATTCAACCCACAACAAGTCTACTGAGCACTGGGTTTGTAACTGACATGTAAAAAGAGAAAATCAAGTCAACAGTTGTAGCAAAGCAGATAAACTTTGGCTTCTCACATTTATCAGACATTGAAATCACACACAATTGAACTTATTACCTTTTTCTTCTTAAAAAAGATGTTTTTGAGTCCGTTTGTTGCAGTTAAAATCATCAACTGTTGTAGCAGACAAGTTTGTAGCTGACAAGCCGTTGCCTCGACAACAAAGAAATACAATGAAGAAATGTTGCTAAGCAAAATGATGTCAGTGCATAACCTCTATATGGGCCGAAATCCGCATAAAAACCACAAATGTTATGATTTGACAAATGATAAGAACTCCCATCAAACTGTGTCATTATCTGATAATTAAACAAAAACAATGACCATCTTAAATTAGAAAACAAGGAACAATGTGTGCATAGAATAAAAAACTATTTCATGTTTTGAGTAGATTTTGATTGGAACTTGATTACTAACAGAACAAGTAAAAAAATCTAATTTTACTTAGAAAAATACACAATAATTTGAAATTATGAAAAGAATTCTTGTGTTTTTGAGAAAACTAAATGTACCTGTTCTACTTTATTTAAGACAATCAAACCTGCTCAAATCAATAAACACTGCTTCATTTAATCATTGATAACTGATTAGAATATTCAAGATTGTCATTTTTCCCAGTGTAACTGATCTGAACACAGACTTTAACACATTAATGTTGAAATGTTGTCAATATCGCCCAGCCCTACATAGAGCTTCTTTTCCCTATTTTAGCTATTACAAGAGAAAATGTACTTTCTCTACATTGACTCTTGCGCATTTCTTGCCACTCAGTTCTCACATTTAGAATTCTGTGATGTCAATTGCATAACCTCTATTGACCCTATTTTGTCCCGCCTACTTTTCTAGGACATGCACTTCCTGTTTAGCTGCATTTAGCCTGAAGATTTCAGTCGATGGGTTTATTTGAACTGTTATTATATTTAATTAAAATTGCCCCACAAGACAGACAAACAAACACGTTAGCTACCTTAACAGAGCTAAACAGGAAGAGCATTTCCAAGCTAAGTGGGCGGGACAAAATAGGGTCAATAGGATGAGCTAAAATTAAAAAAAAAGGAAACAAAAACTATAAATGTGTTTCCAATCGTACTTGTAGTTAGAGTCTTTGAAAAGTCCCTTCTTTGGGGTCACATTAGGTCAGCATTAGTCAACCGAACTGTTAAATGTCACACTATTTTTTCATCTTTGCAATGCATGTCTGTAAAAAAATATACAAGAAAATCTGCTTCACCAGATCCATGTCAATCAATTTATTTCTAAGCCATAGCGACTAAAAATAACTCTGCTTGTCGACATAAACGGAGAAAAGCATAAACACTCCAAAGAAATGCACTGACAGATCAAGTGTGGCTGTAAATTAGAATATTTTTTCAGTGAAATTTTGGCCAAATCACAGAAGGGGAACCAGTCGTGGACCAGATCTGCACTGGGTTACCACAGCAACAGGGAGAAGTGTTTATCCAAGTTCAGACCTTGTTACGAAATACACTCTTTTTATTACACCTTTATGCTTTCAAATGAATTAGCTTATTGAATGTGCCAGTGTTAAAATCAGACGTCAGGAGCAGATGAAGGTTATGAAATGAGATATAATGTGATAGTATTCGAGCTACGTTATGTGCAAGTGCAATAGAAAGTCTAAATATACTAATTTGCTAAAGAAAAACGTGAGCTGGAATGAATAAAGTGTTTAAACTATGGAAAATGTGCTAAATGTGGCGTTCAGCAGAAGCTATTTTATTGGAAAAATTGGAAAAATACCTTAAATAATGTACTGTACATTTTGATACCGACCAGAGAGAGAGATATGGTCTAAAGTTTTGTTCATAATATAAAAGAGGACGGTGACTTTTGTAATTTTTAAAATGACTAGTTTCAGGTTGTGTAAGTTGTAGATGAAACTTTTAACTTAATTTTCCCAAAGGCCTATTTTTTTCAGAGAGCCATGTCTCTTGCCTAGAAAATCCAGACGATATGAAAAATATTTCCTCCGGCCACTGTGTCCCTCTTTTCACAGTAAAGCATCATTTTACAATAATATAAATGACAAATTTAAAATCTGCTGCTTGCTACATTAAATCTTACAATAAAGAGACAGGGATTATCAGTTCTGCAGTTTTGCACAGCAAGTAAATGGATCTCTTTCTATTTCTATTTTCCAAAATACAAAATTTAAATTACTGATCTATATATAGAAGGATTTTCAGTGCCTGGGATGCAGAGCTTCAGCAAAGTGTGAAGAGTGGGTCTGGTCACCACGCCATCCATCTGCGTTTCAGATCAAATCCACATCGTACCGGACAGTCAGATTAGCTTATTAGCGTGACTCAGATTAAACAAAGAAGTTGATTGGTCGTCTGTCATTTAAACCAAAATCTACCTTCACTCACCTCACATTAAAATTGTTTTTTTGCTTCGCTCATTGATTCTGCAGAAATTCACAATGTTTTTCAGTGGGACGTGATATTTATTTATCTATTTTTTTCGTCGGGAGCAGCAATGTTGGTTTTAACACGGCGGAAGATGTGTGTCTCTGATTGGCTAATTAATCTGTCAATCATAGCTACAGAAATTCGAAAGAGGGACACGGTGGCCTTTGTCACAAATATGAATAAAAACATCTTTAGTGCGCGCAAATACATCACAAGGCTGTGCCAAAAATTGAAAAACTGTCATCTCAATCAGTCCTAACTTTGCTCAATCAGTAAAGGCCTGAGTACAAGAATATGTATCTACCGTAAAGCGAGTGTACATAAAAGCTGTCCAAAGTTTAATGTGGATTTCTCTGTGATTGTAGGTTTAAAAAACTTGGTTCTGTTTACCTAAACTTTAATCACATGCTTATGTTTTCAAAGAGAGGGAACAAAATCGAAATGGAAATGAAAATCAAAGTCAATCAAGTTTGTCCGTCGTTGTCGATAGCACTGTGGCTAACTTCCAGAAGAATACTGACACGTCTCGCTCCTAACAGCTGTGAAAAAGAGCTTAAAACACATTGTGGTGAACAATACGGACGCTCAGAATGCATTAGGTAAGTGAGAAAACATGTAAAAAATGTTTTTTACAAAGTTTAAAATGAATTATTTCTGTTTACAATCTTAAGGAAGCAAAAATCAAGTACAATCTCTAATAATTTAATTTAACTGCAGCTAAACTGGAAGAACGCTGCCAAGAAAAGTGGGTGGGCCGGAATAAGGTAAATAACATTTTAAATGGCCATTTAGTTTGTTCCAATCCATATGTTTCTAAATGTGGCCCTAATTAGTCACAGAAGTTACTATATCCGTCTGTAACTAAAATCTAATCTATAATTGTATAAGAACAAATAATGACAACACTTTTCACTTTAATGCTAAGAAAATGTCCAACAAAAAGAACTAGGTAAACGATAACGTGATAATATAATAATTGTAAAAGGTAAAGCAAAATGAATTCAACTAAATGTAAGAAAAGGTAAGACGACACAAGTTGGGCTAAAACTGGACGCACAAACAGGAAGTAATCAGTCTGTCCCTCGTTAGTATTCAAAGATGCTGTGCCCAAAAGCATTGATCATTACCACTTAATGTGACTCCTTTTTTAATTATCCACAAGAAAAAGTGAGTGGGAGGAGAACCCGAGAATGATAATTTGTTATTTTGACAGATTGCATAAATATAAACAGTGATTAAAATGCATATTATGGAGCAGATTGGTTAATGAAGGACCTATGGCTTCTGCTTCTAAACAAAACTCCTACGTGTTTGTTTCCGTCAGGTTGGTGCAATTAGAATTCAAGAATAATTAGTGGATTCTGCCGGAGTTTAAAACATACAGTGCACAGAGGCAGATTATAATGCACAATATGTTGGTATTGTCTGATAATATCACTTGTTATAAATCACATTGTGACAGGGTAATGTGCATCAAATCATGAGAAACAATATTCTAAGTATTTTACTCCAAAAAAAATCTTAACAGTCCAGAACAACTTCTTTATAATTTACTTATTTATTATTGAAAGGATCATTAACTCATTTGGTAATTGCATAAATGTTATCGACACCGACTTCACACATCAGCTATAAAGCTCCTTCACCACGTGACTAAATTAGCGGCGGCCGCCATTACGGCAGTGACGATACCATTGAATCTAACGAGAAGAAGCCATGGATCTAACAAAGTATCTAGATAGGACATTGCTAGATTAACACCGCCTCGAGTTGAGGTAGTGGCCGCTCCATTGGTACTGCAGCTGTAAAATCCCCTCAGTCCAGAAAGTATTTTTTCCATAGAGCACAATGTAATCACAAACTGCTGCTGCTTGCCTCACAGATCACTAACGCATTTCAAACAAGCTGGACTTTGTGACAAATTTTATGTAGTTTGATATCATTAACTTTTTTCCGGTTCAAAAGTCTTCAGTTTATTAGAAATAGCTTTTTAATCTTTAGCTCTGGCTACAGCTGTGCTCGCTCTAGCAAGCTCCCGCTCTGATTGGTCAGCGTGGGTCACGTGTTACGCGAGCCTGTAAAAAAACAACTGCGCATGTTTGGTGGACGGTTAGCTGAATCCAAGCTAGCTAACTCGCTACAAAGCGCAGGCCAAAATTACGTCTTTTAAACACATTATTTGTAAGTGTACAGTTAATATTATTTATTCATATTGATATTTATGAATGTATCTTGCAAAAGTTTGCCAAAGAAAACCCAAAACGGCACATTTATTTATCGTCATACAGATAGCAGCCAGAACTAGCTTAATCAGGTATTTACGGCTTTAAACATTAATAATCGCATTTTACAATAATTTACTTTGTTGAAATCTGTAAGGGAATTTTGTGTTTAACAGTTTAGTTTCGTCTGTGTTTAAGTGAAATTTCATTACGAGTAAAAAAAAAAAGAAGTAAAGCTAAAGGTACGAAGTGGGCAATGACACCACTGAGAGCAGCCATTGACGCACAGCGGCGGCCATCTTTCATCACTGGGGCTTGGAAGAAGCCTAAAATTTAGCTTCTGTGACATTAAATTAGGCCGTAAATATCCATACGTCTAAAACGCAACAAAAATAAACATTAGCAACCATTTTGTGACCCAATTTTGCTTTTCACAAGTTTAGAAAACACTCTGAATCTGCCATTCTGTTCATCTGATTCACTTTTCACCTTCTATACCATTAAAACGCTTTCCTGATGATGTTCGTGTGAAATATATTTTACTATAAAGCCCTGGACATAAAACGTTTACTCATACAAACCATTTAAACATTCTGATCTTGAGACATAGAGTGAAAACATGCGACCGTCTAATGAAGCTTTAGTACATGTACATGACAGAAGCTAAATGGAATCCCCAGCACAATTGATACAAAGATTTTGAATTGTTTTAAGACAATAGTTAAATTATTAACCAGATTAAATGCTAATCAATACATCTGTAGTCTAACGAACAAGCTTGACTCACAATTGAGATTTTAGGATTCTAAACACTGCATAATAAGCCTATTGTTCATTAAACTAAATTTAACTATAGACTGATACATGTATTTAAGTGCATCAGGCTCTACACCTCTTTTATTTGCTTTTTAACACTGGCTTTTAAACATTTTTCTCCCATCAACCCCTTTTTACCAGTTGATAAGTTTGTGAGCCAAACATCCTTCCTCTATGCAACTGTCTTATAAGGGAAAACTGGTATTAAAAGATAATAAATAACAGCAATGATCACAAAATACTTACAAGACAACTAAAATGCATTCACTAAAATCAGAAACGTTATCTTCTTTTCTAAAGACCACTGCAAAATCTGGATCCAGACCCACAGGTTGAGAATGACAGGTTTGACAAACTGACATCAAACATGGCAGATTCTCAAATGGTCATTACTTCACGTTCTACAACAGGCTTTAGATGGAATGTCAAAACTAAGCCCAGAATAGTAAACAAAAAAAAACTGTAGAACAGCTCGATAAACTGCTGGAACACTACTGGTACGAGCTGCTTGATTATGATGAAAATAATAATCACAATTATTCAAACGATTATTTGCTTAAAACAGTGCAGAGCTTAGTTCTCCTTAAATGCAGAGAGTGAAGAGATCAAATGAAATGGTTGAGATATATTATAACAACAAACTGTTGTAAATTAATTCTACAGTTGTAAAGTAACAGTCTGGGACCTACTTTTACAACTCAAGGAAATATCTGAGCGATTAAAATAATTGTTTACAAATTTTTGTAAACAATTATGGCAATAATCATAATTGAAATGGAAATTAGATTTATTGCATAGCTCTACTGGTAAATACAGCCATCTCCGTCAGACTTTTTTTAAAGGAGACATGTAAAATCAACTTGTGTAATCATCCTCTAACAGTGTTCTCTCAACATTAGTTTACTCAAAGCTGTATTTGGGTTGATTCCTGCTTCTCATAGTCAGCTTGTGTTGTCCTGCAGCTTATGCTCAAATGCTCAGAAAACTCCTGTTTTCACCTACCACTTTATCCCAGCCCACTTGTCTGTATTTACTTGCTCATGTAGGGTTCAAAATGTAGCCACATTCCAACTAAAAACAAGTTAAACTCTGCTGTTAAATTTTAAGATGAAGAGGCGGAGCTTATCAGTATTAAGAGGTGGGGCTTATCGGCTTTTAAACAGGAAGTCAATGGACATGTTCCTAGGACTGCAACAAACGATTATTTTTGTAATCAATTAGTTGGTCGATTATTCTTTCGATTAACCGATTAGTTGCTTAGAATGTCAAAATCACTTGAATACAATATTTTGCAGATACTGAGTGAAGGTATGTCGCTTAAGAATGTTCTAGAAGTGCAGATTTACAGGCAAACTAGTGTTAGCATCAAAACCCCTAAAATTATATTATTTTCATGGCTTATCATCATCACTCTTCAGTCTGAAAGTTTTCTCAGTTCAAGTTTTGAAACCTGTATAAAAGTAGGATTGTCGAAAGAATCAAAAATCAGATGAGCGATTATCAAATTTAGATAATCATTTGAGCAAGTATTAGTACTAAAAATATTATGTTAAAAGAGCATAATTTGGCATTATCTGAACAGTTTAAACTGATCTACTAAAATATAGAACAACTAGAACAAAACATCAGTATTAAACAAAACAAAAAACTAAAATTACTGAGTTGAAAATGTAAATTTGACCTAACAGACTGAATCAATTGTCGAGTTTGACATATAATTAACGATTCACACTTGTGACAACATTAGTATAAAGACAAGTTAAGGATTATTCGATTATTAAACGAGTAGATGATTATTTCAATAATCATTTAGTTGTGAATAATCAATTAACTTGTTGCAGCTCTACATGTTCCTATTTCTAAGCTATTTTAGATCAATTTTGGGTTTTGCAATGAACAACATGTAAATTAGAAAACTGATCTACATAATGTATGTCAGACTATTGCCAACTACATAAGAAAAAAACACCATAATATGTCTCCTTTAAAGAATGCTAAGTGCATTATTTTGCATTACAATATCTCAATATAAGCTCAACTGAAATATTTTGTGATTATATACTAAATCAGGATGTTCATAAGCTACATCCCCCATCCAATGTTCATCCACTCAAGCCTTGCATCAAATAATGCTAATCAATCACCATATTATTAATTGATTACAAATGCAATTGCTAGCTGCCCTAATAATTGTACCTGTAATCAATGAATACAAATGCAATTGCTAGCTAGCCCAAAACATATAAATAAATAAATATATAAGAGGAGAGTCTTGTTATGTCATTAATGTAAGCAAAAAAAACATATACAAATGTGCACTTCAAATCTCTCGTGTCTGGCAGTGCTCAGAGCTTGCTGTTGTTGTAATGTACAGTATGAAGAGGCTGAACTGAACCCATGGCAAAAAGTGCACCAAAACTTTTTGTTCGCCATGTTTACCTTATAAACCTATAGCGCAGGTTAGTTTGGAGGCACAGTTTCGCCTATAATCTCAAGTTTGAGTCGCCAGAAACAGAGGCGATCGCGGGCTATGTTTTAACAGGCAGCAGCTCTAGTCTGAAAGCTACTCTTCTTCATCATCACCAACCATCCTCCTCCTCCTCACCATCATCTGTGAAGGAGCGAAATAAAAGAGACCACGCTTTGTAAATAGAGCAGCGATCACACGAAGCTAACTCCGCCGCCACAAACACACACTGCGCACGGGATAAAGGCACCAGAAGCTCACCTCCGACCCGGTACATGTTGGCTGCCATCGCTGCCCGCTGGCCGGCTCTTTCTCCAGGTAAAGGGCTGCTCTGGCGCTCCGCTGTGGGCTTCTTTAGCACCGCACTGCTGCCGCCCGCCGCTCCGGGTTGGAAAATGGAGGATTGATCAATACGAAACGAGACGAAAGCCCGTGCACAGACCTTAAAGAGACAGTACACGGTTAGTTTGTGAGGCGCACAAGTTTTTCGCCGGTATATTTAACTAATAAAAGTGCGCATGAGTGTGAATACTGGGTTTAATTGCGGTTGTTTAGCTAGTTGTTAGCTTGAAGCGAGCGTTGAGCTAAATTAGCAGCGCCATATTTTTTTTAACGTTTTATGGTACGGGCGTGACGTCACCGCTTAACAAAATTAAAGGATTTAGCATATATTTTAATTAATTAGAATAAAATTAAGCCGTGTCCACAAGGGATATAGTCAAAAAAGTAATACTAGTATAAATTCTAAACAAAAAATAAATACATTAAAATATAAGTACAATACAACAGTTTTTTGTTTTGTTTTGTTTTTTTGGTTTGGCCTTGTTATAATTTCTTTTTTTATTAGCTTACTCATTTGGATTGATTCCTGCAAATGTTAGTATCTTGTATTGTACTGCAACTTATGTAGTGGTCCTTTTCACCTACCACATATTCCCACCTACTTATTAAAGATGGGGTAACTTTTTTTACACTGCAAACATAATTTAGATTTTAAATCTGACAACTTCTTCTCCTAAATCTTTCAACATATCTATTCATTTTGGTTGCCATTATGGCTTTTAAACTTCATTTTAAAACAAAAAGTGAAATTGAAGTGACCACCCAAGATCAGCCAATCAGAAAGCTGCTTTTAGCTCCTGAAAATAAAACAAAATACTTTATATTGGGGTGACGGCAGCCAAGTGGTTAGAGCTCTGGCTTCCAATAAGAGGTTGTGGGTTCGACTCCGGTCGGACCATATCAACATTCACGATCTTCTGGGTGGAGTTTGCATGTTCTCCGTGTCACGTGGGTTTTTCCGGTACTCCGGTTTCTCCACTCCAAACATGCATGTTTAGGTTAATTGGCATCACTGTAATTTCCCGTAGTGAGTGATGAGAGAGTGAATGTTTGTCTGTCTACTCTGCGGCAAGTTGCCACTGTCCAGGGTGTTCCCCGCCTTAGGCCCAAGTTACTGGATAGGCTCCAGTCACCCACGACCCTAACGGGATTAACCGAAGAAAATGAATGAATGAATACTTTATTATTCCAATTCAGATAGTAATCAGTGATTTTATTTTTTCCACAAAGTGCTGAATTATCATTGACTTTTTAGTGGAAAACATCAAATTTACTCATTTACAACTAAAAAAGTTAGCTTCTCCAGCTTTAATTGCGATAACTCAAAATTCAGGTCGCAGTTGAAACATGAGGGTTTCAACACTGTCAGGTAGACACTTTCCAACAACAAAAAACAAATGCTTTATGTGTAAAATTGTCTTCTGTCCCCATAATTCACCAATTATAGCTTAATATGTAATGCAGTGTAGGTATTAGAATGTTCTTAAAAAATAAATAATTCTTTTATTTAGGGCAGCAACAAGTTTATTGACTAATCGTAGCTAAACAATTATTCTATACTGCAATAATTGTCAATCGAAAAAGCGTTTAGTTAACTATGCACTAGCTCCAAAGTCTGCCAAACAAAGTAGAAATTTCTGACAAATGACACATGTAAAAGTGTGTCTTGAATAGAGAAATTTTTTATTTTTGCTACTGCTGGTCTCAGTGGTCAGTTTTTGCACTTTTGCATTTAAAATACCTAAATGATTAATCGAGGAAACTTATCAACAGAATAATTGATTAGCAAAATAATCATTACTTGTAGCTCTACTTTTATTAGAGGAAAAGTGTAATGTTTATCGCTGACAAGACCACTAAGCTAACCATTATACCCACTATTGACTGAAATACAGACTTTTAATATCTTTATGTTAAATATGCTAATTTAATACATGCATATTGATTGTCACTTGTTCTGCGCGGCACACAAATTGTATTGCTTATTTTATTAACAGTCTTGGGTAGCTTGTCTTGTGTTTGTTGTTTTTTTAATTTTATTATTTTATTTTCTAAGGCTTGACGCTTGTTTTCTAAAAATTGGCAACACTGCCTGAAACTTGTCCATCTAACCAGGTGATGCAACCAGGCCAAGATTAAAACTCTACTGAAGAAAATTTCATGCCAATTGGTATCTAAGGGAAACAAGCAGAATCTTCTTCCAGAAAAGTAACATGATGCAAATTCATGTTCAGGGGTGACAGACTGAGGAGTCACTTTTACTTTTTAGATAGATCGTTCAATTAAATGTATTTTTGCATTTCCCAAAATCACAACAACAGTACTTCACAAGATTGTTGAACAGAATTTTCAGAAAAATATACAATGAAACAGTCATTGGTCAATATACAGAAGCATTAGAAAATCAGACATTATTATAGTCATTATTTAGAAATACAGAAGCAGATTGTCCAACAACAAACAGGCAAAAGAATAAATCCCCTCTACTTAGACCTTCCTTCTCGGCAAGGAAAAAAAAAAAAAAAAAAAAACACTGGAGGAAAAAAAGAAACCTGGAGGATAACCACAGTGAAGAGAGATCCACTTTCATAGATAGACAAGCTGTTGATGTAAGACTAAGCCCCTTCATAACTTAAAAAAAAAGTCACAAATAACCAAAGAAAATTATTATTAGATTAATATATGGGAAAATCGTTTACATATTTGACGAATTGTTAACAGATACAACAACTAAATATTATAATATTAAAAGGTTATCTATGCGCTGATATATAGCCATTGACAAATCCTCCTAATCATTCTGACTGAGGAAAACTTGTGGGCAACACAGTGGAGAAAACATACCTTTTTTCTTTTTAAGTAATGTAAGGGAAGATATACTTTATTGTCATTGTAGGGAAATGTGTCCTCTGCATTTGACCCATCCTTCAATGCCTCTGGGGCTTTCCTCAGGAGCAGAGATTGCCTCAGTGCAGCGCTCAGGGACCCATCTCCAGATGTTCTTGCTCATTCTCTCAATCGGTGTTTGTGCCAAATTTGAGTCAAAAGTTTGCGTGCGCATGCCCAGATGCTACTACATTTAGGAAGAAACTATGGCATGTGCAGTTAAATAATTCACATTTTGTTCATTGCAAAACACAAAAATTATCTAAAACTGCTCAGAAATAGAAACAGGTTCATTGACTTCTTGTTCAAAACGGCAGAACTGATAAGCCCCGTCTGCTCATTGTAATTGTTGAAAATTGTCGACACAAACATTTTTAACCCTACATGTTTTGCACACCATCCTAATTTAGAGTAATTGATAGTGAATACAGACAAGTGGGTGGGGATAGGTGGTAGGTGAAGACAAGGATTTTGTGAGCACTGGAGCATCAGCTGCAGGACAATACAAGATTACTCAAATATGCAGGAATCAATAGAAATACAACTTTGGGGAAATTAATGATGAGAGAACTGTGCTGTAACAAGGTTCAAACTCAGAAAAGTAGATTTAACATAATAGGTCTCCTTTAAGTTAAATATGCTTAACGTTTGTAGCAACACATAATTTAACTCTAATAAACGAGTGTAGAAAGTACAAGATTTCACGTGACTAAAAAAAAAACTTCTTTCTTTACTTTTTTATCACGTGTCATTGGCAATCTAAATTTACAACTGACAGATGACATTTTTAGTTGTTTCTGGCGGTTTAAGTAATAAAAATATAGTCATGCTAACAACTAGCATGACTGACTCAATTTCAGCAAGTGACTCCGATTGAGAAATGCCAGGGGATATTTTTGACAGTTTTACTGCTGAACTACAATTTATATTCTCATCAGAAAGACCAAGAACATATTTTTTGGAAGAAGAGGGTATTTACTTCAACTGTGTGTGATTCCAATGTCTGTGATGATTTGAGAGAAGCTAAAGCAGTGGTGGGCATTTATTTTTCTCCGAGTGACAAAGGGCCGGACCACAATTATTAAAAAGATTTGTTATTATTGCAAGCACATTTTGTATAAAAAATAGGATACTTATATATTATTATTGCACTTATTAATCACAGGTGCAAACACACGCCAAGTCAATCAAATAAAAGAAACATACACTGCAAAAAATGTCAATCTAGATTTGCTAAAACATCTTGAAACCTGGATATAATCTTTATTTTTTGTGGCTAAGATTGTTGTAGTTGATGGACTTAGATTATTTCACTTGCTTCAAGGTGTTTATGTCTTGTTTAATACATTTGCAAACTTAATTCAAGCTAAAATATCTTGGAAACAGTCAGAAATGTCTTCAAAACCAGTGAAATATGCTACGAGATGTTAACAATTTTATTTGAATATTGCTAAAATAACTTAAGATGAATATTTTGAATTCTAGTAGTTTTAACCTAGACTAGATAATATAGATATATAGACTTTATAGACTTTAAGATTAATGGTTATTCTCAAAAAGATTAAAACAAGCGGAGGGCCGCAGTTTGCCCAGGTCTGAGCTAAAGTCTTTTGTTTATCTGCTTTCTACCACTGTTTACTTTTTACATGTCAGTTACAAATCCAGTTCTCAGCAGAGTTGTTGTGGGTTGAAATTTTTTCTCACATACAACCTCTTTTTCATAATCTAACTTTACTTTGAGCTCTTACAAGAGAAAATGTCCTTACTCTCCATTGACTTTAATACATTTCTTGCCATTTTTTTCTACCTGGGGCCCAATTTTGGTTCTACACCCCTGGTAATTTCTACTTTTTGCGTTTAATCATCACGTTTTAAATCAGGCCTGTAGATGTAAGTGCATAATGAGTCCTTTTTGTGTCGGCCCAGGCTGGGATCCGCTGCAGGAGGAAGAAGGAGAGCTGCTGTGGTGAAGCCTGCATCTGATCTATACCATATGGAAGCTTCAATGACTCCGCTAACACAGGGGACCGGAGCCTGCAGTCACGTGACCCCGCCTCGGCCAATCACAGACCGGCTTACTGTACGCTCTCCTGCCCAAGTAAGTGTGAGGAGAAGAAGAAGAATCCACTGCAGTTCTAGGCCCTTTGTGTCTCCGAGCGCCTTTCGCTGTTGCCGAGGAGACGAAAGGAGGTTTACACGGCTCGATGCGGTGCTGTTTGGGTGTAGAAAAATATGAAAACTAACATGTAGATGCTGAAAATCTGTATGAAGTCGTGTTTAGGCAGTGTTTTCAATCAATAGAAGAGATTAACATGACCTACTTTAGTCAAATTTACCTCAAAACAACATCCAAACACAAGCAATTACTTTGGTTGTGTTATAAAATGTATCAGGGCTGCAGCTAATCACTCTGCTGATCAATTAGTTTGGAAAAGATTCTTTCAATTAACTGAAGTAATGCTGATTGTGGAGTCAGACTAAATCATTCTCATCAAAACTAGTCTACTAAATTTAAACGTTTTCCTCATTATTACGGTTTAATCTGAGTCATAACGTCCTATAAATAGAATTTCCCTTAAGATCAATAAGTATATAACTATTTATTGATCGTAAAGCTTCTTTTTATACACTGCAAACACAATTTAGGTTTTAAATCTGGCAACTTCTTCTCATAAATCTTTCTTAATAATGACATGTTTCATTTTTGGTTGCAGTTATGGCTTAAAACACTTCTTAAAACCAGCAAAGTGAAGGTGGAGAGGACACCCAAGCTCAGCAATCAGAGCGCAGCGTTTAGATTCTGATTGGAGCTATGTTATTCTTTATTATTCAGTTCAGACAGTAGGCCTACTCCACACTGTAAAAAGTCATGAGGTCAAAAGGTTAAGTTAACTAAAATATTTGTGTTGATTGTAAGAGAGAGAAAGAGAGAGAGTGAAGAGAGAGAGAGAGTGAAGAGAGAAGGAGAAAGAAAGAGAAGGGGGGATAGTAAAGAGAGAAGAGAGAGAGTGAAGAGAGAGAAGAGACAGAGAGTAAAGAGAGAAGGAGAGAGAGTAAGGAGAGAAGGTGAGAGAGAAGAAGAGAGAAGCAGATAGAGTAAGGAGAGAAGAGAGAGAAGGAGAGAGAGAGGAGAGAGAAGAAGAGAAAGAGAGGAGAGAAAGTAAGGAGAGAGAAGAGAGAGAGAAGAGAGATGGGGAGAGACTAAAGAGAGAAGGAGAGAGAAGAGAGAGAATGAGAGAGAGAAGAGAGAGTAAAAAGAGGAGAGAGGGGGGAAGAGAGAGAAAGAGAGAAGAAGAGAGGGTTGTGAAGAAAAAATGAGAGAGAGGGGGGAGAGAGTAAAGAGAAGGAGAGAGAGAAGAGAGATGGGGGAGACTAAAGAGAGAAGGAGAGAGAAAAGAGAAGGAGAGAGAGAAAGAGAGAAGAAGAGAGGGGGTGAAGAGAGAAGAAGAGAGAGGGGGAAGAGAGTAAAGAAAGAAAGAAAGAGAGATGAGGGAGACTAAAGAGAGAAGGAGAGGGGGTAGAGAGAGTAAAGAGAAGGAGAGAGAAGAAGAGAGGGGTAAAGAGAGAAGGAGAGAGAGAAAAGAGAAAGAAGAGGGGGAGGAAAGAGAGTAAAGGGAAAGAGAGAAGAGAGGGGGAGTAAAGAGAAAAGGAAAGAGAGGAGAGGAGCAAGGGGAGAGAGAGTAAAGAGGAGGGAAAGAGAGAGATAAAGAAAGTAAAGAGAGAAGGAGAGAGAGCGAAAGAGAGGAGGAAGAGAGTGAGGAGAAAGAAGAAGGCAGAGAGAGCATGAGCACAAGACAGGAGAGAGGAGAAAAAAGAGAGGAGAGAACAAAGGAAGGAGGTAGAAGGAGGAGAAGGGAGTGAAAGAGAGAATATCAGACTCATACATGAATTTAATTGATATAAAACTTTAAAGCAGAAATTACATTTTTAAGTTAAACTGCTCTATTCTTTTTACAGAGTTTTTTATTCTACCCTGTGACTTTGGACCTCAGAAGACCTCAAACATTACAGTGATGGATTCTGGAAGAAGAGATAAAGAGAAGGCTGAGGTGGAGGTTAATAAGGTTAAACAGAATTGCTATGGTAACGTTGTAAATGGCTTTTCTTCCTTTTCGTTCACCGACTGTGCAGAGGCAGATGTGTTTCAGACTCACTCCTGCTCCAGATGTTTGCTGCCAGGGAAGAGAGAGAGAGAGAGAAGAGAGAGAAGAAGGAGAGAGAGGGGGGGGGGGGGGGGGAAGAGGAGAGAGAGAGAGGAGTAAAGAGAGAGAGAGAGAGAAGGAAGAAGAATCAGAGAGAGAAGGTGGAGAGAGAGAGCGGAAAAGAGAAAAGGGAGAGGGGTGGGGGCTAGAAGTAAGAGAAACTGAGAGAGAATATATGGTTTAAGGAGCGAGTGAGAGAGAGAGAGAGAGAGAGAGAGAGAGAGAGAGAGAGAGAGACTAGTGGAGAAATAGAAAAAAGAGAGATTTGGTGAAAGAGAAAAGAAAGAAAGACAGATGTCGTTAGAGAGGAGGGAAAGAAAGAGAGAGAGAAAGAAAGAGATGTGGTTAGAGAGAGAGAAAGAAAGAGAGAAAAAGAATAAAGAAAGAAAAAAGAGAGAAAGAAAGACTGACTAGTGGAGAAATAGAAAAAGATAGATTTGGTGAAAAAGAATGAAACACAGATGTAGTTAG
Organism: Mugilogobius chulae; assembly: GCA_038363315.1. Classification (NCBI taxonomy): domain Eukaryota; kingdom Metazoa; phylum Chordata; class Actinopteri; order Gobiiformes; family Gobiidae; genus Mugilogobius; species Mugilogobius chulae. Next base: position 36,220,522 of record CM076406.1, on the reverse strand, counting down.
AGGGGAGGGAAAGAAAGAGGTGTGGTTAGAGAGAGAATAGAGAGAGAGAGAGAAAGAAAGAGAGAAAAAGAAAGAAAGACTAGAGGAGAAAGAGAAAAAAGAGAGATTTGGTGAAAGAGAAAAAGAAAGAAAGACAGATGTAGTTAGAGAGGGAGGGAAAGAAAGAGAGAAAGAAAGAAAGAGATGTGGTTAGAAAAGAAGAGAAAAAGAAAGGAATAGAGAGATCTGGTTAGAGGGAAAAGAAAGAAAGAAAAGAGGGTGAGAGAGATGTGGTTAGAAAAGAAAGAGAGAAAAAGAAAGAAAGAGATGTGGTAGAAGAGGGGGGAGAGAGAGAGAGAGAGAGAGAGAAAAATCTAGAGAGATGTGGTGAGAGAGAGAAAGAAAACAATAAAGAGATGAGGTTAGAGAGAGGAGAGAAAGGCGATAGAGAAGCACAGAATAAAAAAGAGAAAGAGAGAGATGGGTAAGAGAGAGAAGAAATAAAGGAACAATTGATAGAGAGAAACAGAAGCAAGAAAAGTGCAAGGAAGAAACAGGCTGTAAGAGACATGAGGGAGAAAAAGAGAAAGAGAGAGGAAGTAAGATGGGTGCAATAGATAAAGTGAGTGAGAGAGGAGAAGGTGGGAAGAGAGGGATGAGAGAGAGAGAGAATGTATTGAGCAAGAAAAGGTAATGAAAGGCTGAGTGAGAGAGAGATGAGAGCAGTACAAAGTGGAGCAGGAGAGATAAGAGGGAAAGAAGCGACAAACAGGAGAATAGAAAGAATGGAGCTAGAGAGAGAGAGAGAGAGAGAGAGAGGGAGGAGGGAGGGAGGTGTGGGGGCTCCAGTGCAAGTGATGAGCTTTCAGCAGCAGCAGAGCAGGTGTTCTCCCTGAAGACTCTCTCTCTCTTTCTCTCTCTTTCTCTCTCTCTCTCTCTCTGTCTCTCTCGCTCTCTCTTTCTCTCTCTCTCTCTTTCTCTCCCTCTCTCTTCTCTTTCTCTCTCTGTCTCTCTCTCTCTTTGCTCTCTCTCTCTCTCTCTCTCTCTGCGTGTGTGTGTGGTCTCTCTTTCTGTATTCTCTGTGGTCGGACATGAAGTTTGTGGTTCCAGTTTTGAAGGAAAAACTGCATTATAGCTGACTTGTTTTATTTTGATTAATGTTTTAGGGACATCAATAAACTTAAAACATGTTCATTAAAGTTAGGGTAACTGACTTTTTTAGTTATAAATTAGTAACCTTTGTGTTTTCCACTAAAAAGTCAATGATAAATGCAGCACACTGTGAAAAAACGAGACCACTGAGTACTTCGGAACTGAATAATAAAGCATTTTTGTTCTAAACAGAAGCCAAATGCAGCTCTCTGATTGGCTGTGCTTGGGGTGGTCACTACAGTTCACTTGTTGTTTGTAAAAGAAGTTTTTACGCCTAATTGCAACCAAAATAAATAATAAATCAGCTACTACACCTTTAATGTTCTTTACCTAGAGACTTGTAAAACCTTTGTGCCTAAAACAATGACTTGGCCCCTTCTTATATCAAAGATGAAATAACTCCTTATCATCCTAACCGTCCACTTCGCTTCAAGATGCTGGACTTCTGGTGGTTCCTAGAGTCTCTAAAAGCACAATAGGAGGCAGAGCATTTAGCTATCAAGCTCCCTGGTTATGGAATCAGCTCCTGCTCATGTCAAAGAGCTGACACAGTCTCTACATTTAAGATTAGGCTCAAAACGTTCCTCTTCGGATTAGCTTAGGATCAGGTCAGTTAGGAACAGACTCTAAACCCATAGTTCTAGTCAGGCTGCCCTAGGAGCAATTATACTGGGGAAAGTATGGCAACTTGAGCTCTATCCTCTCACTTCTGCCTTTCTTGTAAAGAATAATAAACTACAGTTCATCTCTAGTCTGTTCTTTGCTATTCACTCGTTGTCCCCTGTCCCACTCCCCTCTCGGGGAGTGTAACTGTTTCAGATCGTTGCTGTTCCTGTGACGTGGGCCGGACCACTGTCCTGGTCCTGCTAGACGAGTCGTTTCCCTCTGCTTATGGACTCTGGCTCCAAAAACATAAACTCTATAACTTTAGTCTTAGTTACATCTACAGCCTGTCCGTCCATGGGAGTGGATCCCTTCTTCACTGTGGTTCTCCTCGAGGTTTCTCTTTTTCCCTTAGGGTTTTTTGAGTTTTTCCTTGCCGAGAAGGAGGGTCTAAGGACAGGGGATGTTCTGGACAATCATTCATCTGCTCTACTAATAATCTGCTTTGACATGCCTGATCAAATGTTTCATTGAATATGTATTGTTTTATTTTGATTTCCTTTGCTAAAATTAATAATCTTGGGAAGTCCTCAGAGATGACTGTTGTTGTGATTTTGGGCTATACAAAAATAAATTGACTTGATTTGATAAAACAGCACCCCACCCCCCTCCCAAAATATTAGGAATGCACCAATCCGATACTGCCAAGAACAAACCACACCCCCAAAACCCCAAAGGCTTATGGGTGTTTGAGATAAAGTTAAAATGATGCACCACGCGTATCCACACTGAAGGAAAAAAAAAAGCTATGTTCAGCCTAACCTACAGCAGGGCTATTCAACTTAAGGCCCCGGTGCCAAATCGGCCCTTCAAAAATCTTATCCGGCCCTCATTCACTTTCCTAATATTACAAAATATATTTTTCTTGTTTGTAGGTTTAATTCTGGGTTATAACTCTGGAAAAAGTAACCAACATAAATTTCTTAATGTGTCAGTAATGTGTTTGAACTAGGCTATAGTTATCTTTAGTTATATTTTTACTCCCTGAAAATAAGATTTGCCAAAGGATCTAGTGTGTTTTTCTTTTTTTCAATTCCAGTTACATTTTTTTTTACTCATTTCCAGTGAGAAAATGTTGTATTTTTTAGCAAAACAATCCCCTTTGCTCTCGTTCTTTTAGCAAAACGGGTTTGAAAACAGTAAATATAGTCAGGTGAAGATAAATATGATGTAATTTAAGCATTTGTTCACTCATCCAATTTGTCACTTTTTAGTGTTCAGTCCTGATAGAATTTTAATTCAGCTCTTAAACTAGTTCTGGTCTAGTCTGGTTTAATGTTCAGATACTGCAGGCAGGGGCGTAGCACTAAATTCTGGGCCCCAGGTACAAACTTTGTTCATGGGCCCCTAACACAGAATCTTGCGTTTTAACAATTTAGTCCGCTCTTACTGTTTGTATATTCATTTGGGTGTTATTTAGTTTTAGAAGCTGCACATATTTCTTTAGCTTCTACACACATAATTTGCCAAATGTTGCAATTACGTTTTTTTTGCAAATTTCAGAAGATCAAATGATAATACTTTGAAGATTTTTATTGCAATAACCGAACGTCAAAGCTTTTAAGTTTGAATGAATGCATTCACTCGCATAAAGAGAATAAAATGCAACATGTGTGATTATAACTGTCTAAACTATGCCAAATAAATACTTAGATGAAATTATAATGTTGCCAGATTGAGAAATGGTGATATAATTGCGATATTTGACTTGGTGAATGTTCCATATTTATCAAATTTATCATTTTGTGTCAAACCCTGGTTGTTTGTTCACTGAAATCCGCAAACTCTTGCTTATAATATTAGAATCTGTTGCTATAATACTTAATAATTTAGCCAATTAATACCTTTCTTTGTTCAGCAGTTTTCTTTGGCCAAAGTCTTTTTGTTATTTTGTATAGAAGTGATGGAGCTCTCTCATACCACAAATAATTACATTTAAAGAAACAATCGATCTCACAAGCAAAAATAACAGGCCTTTGGGGCCCTTTCCTGCCCTGGGCCCTGGGGAACTAGCACCATTTACCCCCCTAGTCTGACACCCCTGACTGCAGGTTCAGATTTGGTTATGTTGTTTAACGCTGTTTTAGACATTTTGTAAAGCAATAAAAATACACTGCAGCATTAATTATCATCACTATCTAGTCCTGTGAATATTTGGCGCTACCTCATGTCAAAAGTGGTGACATATATTGTTCAATCCAGCCCTGAAGCCACGATCCTTGATAAAATCTGTCCCTCTGGAAAATTAAGTTGAATATCCCTGAATAATAATGTTCTGTAATGAGCAGGTCGGTCCAGCAGATGTCCTCACCGTCCTGTCTTTGCTCTTGTCCTCAGACGATCTTTGGAGAAAAGACTTGAGACTGTGAAGCAGATTTTAACCAGCGGAAATGACTCCTCGGTGGGTTTTTATTGTGACTGCTGTGGAGGAGCCAAAAACCCAACACACACAGATGCTTTATGACGTCAAACTGCACAATACGGTAAATCCAATTATACGGCTATTTTTATCTGTTTGTGAGAAAGAAGAAAGAATAAGACAGTCTATATTTACTGTTTCAACATAACCACACTTATGATTGATGGATTGATTTATTATTTTATTTCCATCACGACAGAACAATAAATAAAACACAGAATATTGCAGAGACTTTTAAATCCAACTCCATCTTATTTTAGCATTTACACACACAAATGTAGGCTACAGCATATTGTTTGAGACTGTCTGCTATGACAAATTCTGTCTTTGTTGTATGACTATTTCCAATTTCTACATATTATTGTAATATCGCCCAGTTATTACAGTCGTATAACAACTTTTTTTTTCAAATTTATCATTCATGCATTTAATTTGTTGTAATTGATTGGCAGAGATGGCAAATAACTAAATATTTTTGCTCAAGTACTATGCTTTTTTTTTTTTTTTCTCACACTTGCCAGTTCTGAATCTCCATTTGTCTTTGTAAACATCTTTCATCAGGACATTTGTTCAGCTGACAATCCTGACCGTGGCTTTTATCCAAGACGCAGCAGCAGCAGCCTTGGCCTCAAAATCAAAGACATTTTCTACAATCCTAAACATCTACGTCTGTCTGCTCCACCTTCAGTGAAACTACACAAGAGCAGGAGGTGTATTTTAGCCAAAAGAACAGCTGTAAGTGTCCAAAAGCGTCTGGGTCTGGAGAGGAGGCAAATGTTGGAACCGCAAACGTGAAGCAGCCACGACAAGAACGACAAATGGCTCCTTCTGAGAGTGCGGCTTCGGTTTCAGTGACGTTGAATTAAGAATGAGAGGAATTTGATGATTGGGTTGGGTCAGGAAGTCGTGGAAGTGCTGGATCGTTGGCATAGTTGTTGTCACAGTGAGACATTCAGCTCTCTAATGGTTAAAGCGGCGATGTCTGACTTTTTTGGTTGTGAATTTAAATTAGAAAGTATATTGTAAAGGCGAAACTTAAGCCTTCTTCACAGTACAAGAGTTTTGGTCTGATTTTAAGCCTGATGTGTGACTCTAAAAGTTTTTTTCTTTCGAGCATTACGCACTGTGAAGCAACTTTACCAGACAATAGAACACTTAGTTTGAGGAAACTTTTCATTTCACGCCCACAATGTGACAGTGTAACAGAGCCTTACCTCTAATGACCTTTATAAACCTGCTTTAATCCACTGGTGTTTCATCATTGTTGTTTCACTCTTATAACTGCGCACATGAAAGAAAACACTCTGTGCTTGATCACATGACACACACACTGTTTTCCACTCTCTGCTGCTCTCCACAAGTCTGTGTCGTCTTTGTTTTTCTGCCACATGATGCCACTGCCAGACAATAATAGTAGTAAATGTCCTTATGTCTGTGGCCTGTTCTTTTTTTCTGACGCATCTAAAAATTGCAAAAGATCCTAAACTCCTCTAGTGTGCAGCCGACTTCAGCAGTGGTTCTGAACCTTTTTCCCCCTATGTCATGTTTTTAATTAGAGGTTTAATTTTGTCTTTATTTATACATTTTCATATATAACCATTGCATTGTATTGTTTTTAATATATTCCATCTCAAACAATTGCCTTTTAACATGTAAAATGTGCTGCAAAGTACATTTTTAACATTGATTTTAAATGCAATCATCCCAAGTACCCCTAATTGCGAAACACTGCTATAGAGGAATTATTTGTTTATCAACACAGGGGATGCTTGTACAATAGTTTAGCAGAAAGAGCCACGGCTGATTGACACAAGCTGTAGCAGCAACACTAGCCAGCAGTGTTGTCAGCTAACTACAAGAGTTTATTTATGTGTGAAAACAAAAGTTATGCTGCTAAAGCAACATTTGTGAATGAAATTTGTCTTTACGAATCAAACATGTTATATTCAGGTGAAAAAACACAGACAAAAACACTGTCTCAAGCTTCAGGAGCCAGACTTTAATCAGACCGATTCAGACCTGATCCAAACAGCTAGCTCTCGTCCCCTTTTGTTGTTTTCATCAAAGAAGTTTAATCAGCCAACTAGACGAACAGCGTATATTTCTGCAGAAAGTGTCATCAACTGATATTCTCTCTATACTGTCTGAATTGATTAATACAGTTCTCATCAGGAACCAAACGCAGCTCTCTGATTGGCTGTGCTTGTGTGGTCCGCTCCAGTTTTCACTTAGCTGTGCTATTGCAACCAAGATTTGATGCGTGTTTTTATTTACCACAGAAAGAAACATTTTTGCCGTAAATAGAAGAAACCTCAGCAGTATTTTCTAACGCTCAGAGTAAGAAAGAATAGTATCTCACAGACTGAACATTAGCTGTGTTTTTGATGAAGAAGCAACATTAGAACAGGATCAAACGCTTAACCAGACCAACCTGACTGACTGACATATTGATCTGTCGTGTGAGTTTGAGTGACAGCTGTGACTGGTGAATGATAAATGAAGCTTTCACAGCACTTTGGTCCTGATTTTATTTCCCCTGAGGAACAATCACTGGTCACAACGATTGATTACTGATCGAGAAGCTAACTAACTGAATAATAATGAGGTGGACAAGCACTGGCTCTGTTTTTGTGACCAATGTCCAGCAGAAAAAGAGATTATTTGACATGTACTATTTCAGATAAAAGGTCTGAAGGGAAATCATGGTTTATTTTTACCATATTGTGGCTTTATTGTTCAATATTAAGTTATTTACAGTCATAATCATTTAAAGATCTTGTGATTTGTTTTAGTCAATGCATGTTCACATTTGCTTTGGATGAAACAGGATTAACTTTGACAGTAAAATGACATCAAGTACTCAAAATTCTGACTATTTTTGTGCAGTTAATTTAATCAATTTTAATTTAATTGACCTTTATCTAAGCAGGAAAGTCCAGCTGAGGTTTGAATCTGTTTTTCAAGGAGAGACAAGAGTGGAGAGGAGCTACTGGACATGTTTTAAAGGTCCTATTATACACACATTTTTCACCCTTTAAAATATTGTTTCATCATCCAAAACATGCCTGATGTTGTGTTTTGCTTCATCCTCATCCTTTTTAGCGCAAAAATCCAGCACGTTCAAGCTGGATTCTTTCCTTGGACTCAAAACACGCGATTCTTTGTCACGATGTCATTACGTGAAAATACAGGAAGTGTTTTCCAATGTGTTTAAAACTCTGTACACCTTCACTACTGATTGAAATAATGTCCAAAAAGGCTTCTAGTTAAGGTTCTTCTAGTAATCAATAATCAAATAGGAGTTAATTGAGGCTAAAATAGCAGCTAACAACAAAACTTCCACTTCATGACATCACAAAGTGGAGCAAAGCGTTTTCATATTTGGAGCTTCAGCCAGTTTAAGAATCCTGGATTATTTAAACATTGGTGAATGAAACTAAGCGCAACTTTGGGGGTGTTTTTGGTGAAGTAAAAGTGAATATTGCGTCATATGGGACCTTTAAATAAACTTTTACTTTCTGTCACTGAATGCAATGAGTTTTCAATATGATTAGTTGTTAATGGTGGTTGTTAAATTGACACAAAGAGATCTGTATTTTGTCCAATTTCACACATTCTTAGACATTGTGAAGTCGTCAATTTCTCCTAAATCTGTAAGCTTGTTAAAGTCTGCCCTGTTGCCTTGACAACAGAAAAGCTATATCAATAAATGTCTGCCAAACAAATGCCCCCAGAAGGAAATAATGAAAAAAGTCTCACTCAGAATTTTTCAACTAAAAGAATGTCTGTGTAAAACCTCTGTTGCTTCATGTTTATTTCAGTGTCACAAATGTGTTGAAGGAGAAGCAGAGCGTATGTCAGACAGAACGACTTCAAAACCATCCACACTCTACCACAGCTGCAGCAGACACGCCCCGAGTCCAACATGGGACCGGCCCGGACCAGGACATATGCTCACACCTGCTGTTTACACCTGCTGGGCTGTGGGTAACTCATGCAGCAGAACTATGGTAAGTTTGTGATATGATGGTTTATTTGAGCAACAAGAAAAATCTCAAAGAGAAAAATTTTACATGCAGGCTAGAAATGTTAAACCTGACTCAGGCCAGATCGCTATATCACTCTGAATTCAGTTCTACACATAATCAAAAGCAGTTGGGAAAGGGAAGAACTTCAAGCAGAATACTTCAATCTGATTGGACAAAGCGCCCTCCCCACCTTAGCGTGTTTAGCCAATCACATAGGCTTACATTATCATAAATAAGGCTCTTGCTGAATCCTGTTGGAGAAATGCACATACGTCTCTCTCAAAGTGCTTGTTTTTGCTCTTAAAAAAAAAAAAAATTGTTGGTAATAATGTTAAATCTGATTTTATTGACCCTATTTTGTCCCGCCCACTTGGCTTGGAAGTGCACTTCCTGTTTAGCTCTGTTAAGGTAGCTAACATATTTATTTGTTTGTCTTGTGGAGCAATTTTAATTAAATATAATGACAGTTAAAATAAACCCATCGACTGAAATCTACAGGCTATAATGCAGCTGAACAGGAAGTGCACGTCCTAGAAAAGTAGGCGGGACAAATAGGGTCAATAGAGCAGTGATTCCCAAAGTGGGGGCCTTCAAAAGTTGTCCACACAATAAGCATGACAGAAAACTAACTTTGCATCCTTAATTTGATTAATTTACAATTTTAATCCATACTTTGTCAGCTGGCATTATCATTTTTGCTGTTTTGGGATTTTAATCTGGGAGGAAATACAGAAATGATTTTGAATAGAATGTGAAATATTATTGGGGAACCTCGGGCAATCTTCGGACCAATAGAGGGGCCGCAGCTGAGAAAAGTTTGGGAACAGCTGTTATAGAGGAATTATCGATAGACGTCACTTTCCGCTCTTTTGCGCATGTCACCTGCTGAAAGGGACGCTGTCCAGTTAGCTGAGAAACATCTTTGATAAAAACAACAAAACGGGACGAGAGCAGTAGTTTGGCTCATGTATGAACCGGTCTGACAGACGTCTGGCTCCTGAAGCTTGAGACAGTGTTTTTCATGCTGTTTTTTACTCACTAAATGTACATTTTAAGGGTCGTAAAGACAAATTTCATTCACAATGTTGACTTAGCAACATAACGTTTGTTTTCACACAGTGATAAACTCTTATAGTTAGCTGACAAAAGCACTGGCTCTATTGTTGCTGCAATTTCTGTCAATCAGTGGCAGCTCTTTCTGCATACTGGATGCGCACATCACCCATGTTGATAAACAAATAATCCCTCTATAGCCTTAGCTACAGTACCTGCGTCTGCTGGGTCGTCATGTTTGTTTTTTTGCACGTCTGGCCCTCGCTGCTGTAGTCACATCTGTATATCCAACCTCCTCCTGCAGAGAAGCCTTCTGATTGGTACGAGCATGCAGGACTCAGTTTAAACCACCATGATTTCTCGTGGATTTGTAAACCCACAAATACCACGAGATTTCATCTTTCTGCGCAAGGACAAGAAATGTTAGCACCTCCACTCATTTCACTCCAGCTAGGTCAGGTATCACAGAACTGAAGACGGTTTCCGAAAAGCCGGAAGTACAACCCGCTAATCAACAAACAGAGATGAAGTGGTGTGTTGGTCAGAACAAGTCAGAGTCTCCTCCTTTGACCTTGTGTCAATATTAACTTAGAATATAATATTGCACCTTTTTATTTCTAAGTTAACTGCACAGAATCAGGGGTATGTTTACATAGAGCTCAAAAGAAGTAAGCACATTAGGTGAAAATGCTTTTGCCCATTTAAGACATGAGGCAAGTCAAACGGTTGAATCTAAAACAGTCTAATGTGGAATCTGAACCTCTGACAGTCCCACAGGGAGAGACTTTTCCCACAGGTCGCTCTAAACTCTCTTTAGTCCCAGCAGCAAATTGTTGTTTAGACTGGAGCGGCCTCAGATGATTGTGGACTTAGTGGTTAGTCCAGATTTGATATCAAAGCGTTTACAGACCTGTGATTGGGTCCAAACAGCTTTTTCCACTTGAGAGGCTGTTGTCAAGTTGTATACTCATTGTTTCAAACTTTAAACTCTAAATGATTGTTACTGTTTTCTAGTTTTTGTCTCATGCTGAAGACTAGGCACAAATAGACTCAGGTGTATTGCAAAAGGTATCTCTTCTTTTAAGACAGAGTTAAGCAGACTTGGTTTGTAGAGTATCTGCCAATAGAACAAGAGATTTTTCTTGATTCAGGCAACATGAGACTTCTTTTCTTAACTCAAGTGCATGCTCTTCTTTATATAGTATGTGTATTTGTTTTTTTATTTTAAGTACCCAAAAATATATATAGAGAGAGAGATTTTCGGTTGACGTCACTTTCCGCTCTACTGCGCATGCTCCATGTAGAAAGAGACGCTCTCCATCTGCTTAGCTGGGGAAACTTCTTTGAATAAAACAACTAAACAGGACGAGAGCAGCTGTTTGGATCAGGTCTGAACGGTCTGTCAGACGTCTGTCTCCTGAAGCTTGAGACAGTGTTTTTCTCATTGTTTTTTCACCTGAATGTAACTTTTAAGGGGCGTAGGGTTGAACTTCATTCACAAATGTTGATTTAGCAGCAGAACTTTTGTTTTCTCACAGTGATAAACTCTTGTGGTTACTGACAACTGAGCTTTTTCGACTTGTTTCTACTCTTTGTGTCTATGAGCACAATGTAAACAAGAATTAGTCCACCACAGAAAGACTACATGCTGCCCAGGAGTTGAACACAGGACCTTTTCGCTGTCGGGGAAAAAGAGCAAGACTGACAAGTTAGAAGAAAAAAAGCTACATCATGATTTGAATATTAATCAGTTCAGATAAACTAGAACTAACTGTACATCAAAGCATTATGTCATATTTAAGACCGTCCTGTAGATGTTTTAAATGCGTTTGTAGATTGCTTGTCTCTTGTTGTTGCCGTGTTTGTGTCATGACCATGGAGATACTCATGGAGACACTAAACCCAAACATGCAGCGCTCCTGTCCTGTGTGTCTTATCCCACAGAGATACACTATCAGGCCTAAAAAGCACCTCCGCGTCTGACCCAACTGTTTCCATCTCAGAGCTGCTTCTAAGTGCCCCGGCCTTATCTCCGCTGAGGCTAAACATAGAGAGCGCAGTGACCAGCAGAGACACGCCCACTTCTGCACAAGACACGCCCACTCCTGCAGCCGCTGTGGGAACTTATGCATATTTAATGAAGCAAACTAGTTTTTCTCACACTCAAGTTCAGAGAGAAGCAGCTTTTGAAAGTGGCGTAACAAGGCTAAAAATTATACAAAACCAAAAAAAATAAGTAGGTGACAAATGCCTTTTTTAAGTAATCATTCACTCTCTTTCTTATTAATTCACTAGTGGAATTTATAGTGTTGCTAACCGACCCAGTGACACAGGCAGAACATGCAAACTCCACCCAGAGAAATCTTGAGATGTTGATTTAGCTCAACCTGTAATCAAACCCATTATCTCCTTATTGGGAAGCCAGCAATCTGACCACTGTCAACAGGTCTGTTGCTATGTGTTGACCTTGTGACAAGTTGGCCACTGTCCAGGGTGTTCCCCGCCTAAGGCCCAAAGTCACCGGGATAAACTCCAGTTTGAGAATGAGTTCATGAGAACAAGTGGTAGATATTGAATGAATTTAGCACATCATTTTCTATTTGTCAATTGTATTAACATGTTGCTTTCACATAACATCACATTTTCATACAGTTAATTGTATTTAATCAGATGAAGCTGCAGCTGACACTGAGTAACCGTTTTGACCTCAAGGTCCAAATATTCATATCCAATGTAACCTGGGACCCAACCTTATATTAAATGTATTGTATTAACTGATTGTGCGGCTCTTAAAGTGAAGTTAAACATGCCGTCCGAGACTTACTCCGCTCACAACTGAACCTCAAACAGACTCGCAAAAGTGGGACATGCCCGGAGCCTTTAAGAGACGCCCAGTGGGTTTGAAGATACACTGATTGACAGTACCGAATATGGACAGTGAGCTTGAGAGTGATGTGAGTTTATGTGTGGGAGTGATCCTGACGTGTGGAGAAGTTCACAGCTCTGAGGCTGCTCACAGATCTAGTTTCTTACTTGCACATCCAGATTGTTTTTATTAACTTTGCAGACATAAGTATGAAGCCTTTGCTTTAGCCTACATAAGCACAAGAGCTCATGATGTGAATATTTTCTAAAATTGAAAATGAAACATCAACACACGTTTTCTTCTAGTACCACTTGCTTAAACATCTGAACCAAACGACAACAAACCAAACGATGATAATGTCAATTTGCTGCAGGTGACCGCTTTCCAACTCTCCAATGAAAGCGTTTGCCCATAGTGGCAGAACAGTCACAGTTTTTGCACACATAACTGCAAAATGAGCGAGTTTGGACAAAAATGTCCAAAAAAAGACCCAGAAACAGTAGATAATTCAATTATGACCCCTTATTCACAGTTACATCCTGCGTTTAGTTTCTCTTTAAAGGTACACCCTTTTAACCAAAAAAATATCTTAATAAAAGCTTCCTATTTCTGTTGAATTGTGAAGTCATGATTTGGACAGGTTTTGCTTTTCTTCAGTCCCATTCAATCCACAGCAGCACTTCCAGACCACCGGCTTTGAACTGTGTCACCCACAGATTAGCGTTTCCTTCCTCTCTCTGTGCCTCTGTCCCGTTTCAGCTGCAGACCGTCTGTGTACGTCCCACAGACAGTGTCCTGAGGTGAAACAGGTGCCTCCTATAGAGACCAATCAGCCTCCTGCACCTCCTTCCTGCTTCCTTCCACTGAACTCCATTAAAAACACAGCGACAAGAACATCTGAGCTGCACTGAAAGAACAGGCACAGCACACGGAAATAATATTGGAACATGCACAATATACACACGTTTAGTCCTGATTCTGGTCCACGTTTAGTCCTGACTCTGGTCCCTGTTTAGTCCAGACTCTGGTCCACGTTTATTCCTGACTCCTGTCCATGTTTAGTCCTGACTCTGGTCCGCGTTTAGTCCTGACTCTGGTCCCATGTTTAGTCCTGACTCTGGTCCCTGTTTAGTCCTGACTCTGGTCCATGTTTAGCCCTGACTCTGATCCACCTTTATTCCTGACTCTGGTCAGTGTTTAGTCCTGACTCTGGTCCGCGTTCAGTCCTGACTCTGGTCCACGTTCAGTCCTGACTCTGGTCCATGTTTAGCCACGATTCTAGTCCACGTTTAGCCCTGACTGTGGTTCGTGTTTACTCCTGACTCTGGTCGGTGTTTAGTCCTGACTCTGGTCCACGTTTAGTCTTGACTCTGGTCCACGTTTTAAATCGTAGATGCATAAACAACATACTTGGCATAGCTCAACTGTCCCTGTTTCTTTGTCACTTGAACTCTAGATAACGTGGTCACATATGATGGACGTCCCACGAGAGCACGCAGGCCAGACGTGTATCTGCTGCTTTTAGGATTTCAGGAGAGGCTCAGGACGTCTGCTCTCGGCCTGTAACCATGGAATTGGTGCATTGCTAGGTTTTATTTAGGTTTATTTAAAAGAAAAATCTGAAAACATAGGCTGCTGCTGATGGTACCTGATAACAAATTAGTAGTCTGTGATCATTTTTTTTTCTGATTAGTTAATACATTTCCAAGTTTTAGAGTCAGTTATGATTTAACTAGTGCACTGCAAAAAGTGAATTTGTAGTGTTGGTTTTGGCCAGACAATAATGAAATGTGCTGTATCGCTTAAGCAATTCATTTGTTTCAAGACGTTGCTTAGTCACTTAATAGAAAATGGGTGGACCCTAAACATATCCTTGAGGGCCTTAATGCTGCATTCAGACTGGACAGCGTTGAAGCGTCCAATTTTGGGTGTTGAAGCAAATTTTGACACAGAATATTTTTTAAGCTGATGCCCCAACAGGCACCCTAAACATCCCAACGTGCAACATCGCGTCAGGGGACAAGGATACTTTATAAGCCCAAATGTGCTTTTTTGCGTTCCTGCCTTTTGTCAAAGGTTGAGAGACAGAAGGAGGGAAAGAGATAGAGGCTTGCTGCATTTTTAAAACGTAGCAACTTTCTCCTCCTCCAGGCAGTTCTTTTGCTGTCTCTGTTCTTCTTCAGTGTCTCGTCGTACAGCAGTAGATTAAACACAGCGACGTCAGACCAGATCATGTTCTGTATTGTTTGTTTTACCTTGTCAAGGTTGCAAGTTTTTTCAGAGAGCAGCAAGTGCCCAACTTTGAAAAAGGCCAAAACAAGCAACATTTTCATAAAAAAAATAAATAAATAAAGAATACTTCTTTCCCCTTGATGTGAGAGGAGAATATCATGTCACTACATCACATGAGAGCAGTGTCTGATTGGTGGACCTTCAACGCTTGAAAGTTCAGCAGTGTCGGGCGTTTGCCACAAGTTTAAGCGTCAGCAGACATCCGGACCAGCTAGTTTTGACGCACTAGATGCAAATTTGCGTTGCAATTTCTCTTGACGCCTCAAAAAGCAAGTTTATATTGACTTAACACGTAACGCTTTGGACACTTCAATGCTGTCAGGTCTGAAGGCAGCAGTAGACTTTACTTTGAAAATCCTGAAACAAATCAGTATTTCTTGTTATTACTCAGCTGGAAATAGGTAAAATTTAATAAACAAGACCCACTGAAGCTGTGCGTTTGTGTATTTTATTTGTCTCTACTCATAACAGCTAGATACACCTCAGTAAGAAATAGTTAAAAGTCAAATTCAACTAGAACTGTGACTTCCACTGTGTGTTACTTTTGTCTAGCACCATATCACCTTTTCTCTCCACATTTCCCCAACCAATTAACACATGTGTTTAAAAATATCTGTTCAGTCAGAGCTCACGTTTCGATAAACTACCTGCCTAACAGTCAGACCTGTTTTAATCTCATCTATGCTCTTCTGTGTCTCTGTGTCTCAGCAGTTCTGGGTTTGGTTTGTTCAGCTCGAAATGTGCAGCCGAAGCAAACTCCACAGACTGAACCGTGGTGAACTGCTGCTGCACAGACTGAAACCTAAAGCGTGAAGGAGAAGAAGAAGAACACAGCAGATCGATGTGAGAGAAACTGCACCTGACGACTGGTAATTACAGACATTATAGAGAAGGACTGAACTCTTACACGAAATCTTGATGCTCCAGTGCCCATCTGTCCCCGCCCACTTAATTGTCTGTATTTACTTGCAATTACTAAAAAAAAAATCTGATTCTGAGTTAAACATGTAAGGTTCAAAACTGTCATGTAACAACTTTCCCATAACAGCAAAATAGTACTTTTAAATCTGCTGCATGTTAAAGGTGCTATACTCGATTGTTGCATTTTAAACTTCCTAAATCAGTCCACGTTTTGTTCACTTACCTAATACATTCTGAGCCTCCATGTTCACCCTGATGTGTTTTAAGCTTTTTTCACAGCTGTTTGGAGCGAGAGGTGCCAGACAACAGACAACAACAAACAAACTTTGTGGAGTTTGGTGAACAAATAGGGCATAATTAGACATAGACATAGATAGAGGACTGATTTTCATGTGAATAGACACGTTAACAAGAAATCTGTGCTCGGAGGAAATTGATTTTAAGTTCAGGTACAGTGTCTTTAAGCGGAACCCAAACACAAAAACGATTTGCTCACACTTCAGCAAATTGCGAAGACTGGGTCTGGTCACCACTCCCCTCGTCTGCATTTCAGATCAACTCCACAATGTACCTGGCAATCAGATTAGTTTATTTGCAGGACGCAAATGAAACAAAAGAGCTGATTAGTCATCTGTCATTTAGATCAAAATCTAACTTCACTCACCTCATATTAACATTGTTTTTTGCTTCACTCATTGATTCTGCAGAAATCCACGATGTTTTTCTGTTCCACGCAAGCCTCGGTGATCAAAGATGGCGGGAGCTGTGCGTCAATGGCTTTTACTCACTGGCGTATATAGCCATCATGGCCGTTAGCTTTAGCCTTTTGCTAGCTGTGCTACAGGCTATGGAACATGAGCACTTGTGTTTCCCCATGATTCTTTGCGCGAGGAGCAGGATGTTCTGAGCGGAAGTTACAGTGTAAGCAGCGTTAGGCGAAGCTAAAGCTTAAAAAGCAGTTTTATACAGAACTAAAACTTTCTGAACCAGAAAAAAGTTGATGATGTGAAACTAGATAAGAATCACAAAAACAAACCACTGAATCAGACCGTTCTTAAAGCTGTAGATGCTGTTTCTGCCAAACACGAGCAGTTTGTGTTGGCATTGCGCTCAGGGAAAATGTTTTCTAGTCTGTAGAGGGATTTTCTCGCTGCAGCACCAATGGAGCGACCACTGGGGCTAGCTACAACAACTACAAGCTAACAATGTCCTATCTAGATATATAATAGATCTATGGTTCCACATGATATTTTTCCTGTGTATTTTTTTTTTTTTTGTCGTAAGCAGCCATGTTGGTTTTCATACAGGAGACGATGCATGTCCCTGATTGGCTAATTCATCTGTTAATCACACCCACTGAAATTCTAAAGAAGGACACAATAGGTGTGTTCAAGATGGTCAAGATGGTGCAGTCGGCTCGAGCCGGTAAGGGGGGTCGGGGGCTACGTAGGCCCGGTGATCTCGAGAGAGCAATCCGGCTCGAGTCGACTTGACAAATCGTCGAGGCGAGGAAAAAGCAACTGCTCCCGGCTTCACGTCTCGATGACTACAAAATCAAGATGCATGATGGGAAATGTAGTGCGGTGACTGACCGCTGATTCGCTCTGATCAAACGTGACGCGCAGCAGTTCCTCCTCCTCTGTCTTTATCGTATTTGTGGACTTTTATAACATCACACGTGTTTATCATGAGTCAGAAAAGAGCCAGACTGTTGTACATTACACACAGAATCATTAATACATGATCCTGATGAACTGAAAGTCATTTTTACAAAGGCAAATCTAAAGTGTGCCAACTTTATCATGAGCTCTTTATTCTTTGTTCTGGTGATGTGTGAGTGAGTTTGTGATGTGTGAAGGTAACAGAATTGCATTTACAACGTTGTTGGTAGTTTTATTCAGTGCAACACTTCAAACAACGCGAGAGCTCTGTGAGTCTGTGAGATCTGAGGCTGCCTCGCAGTTCTCGGGCTCAACAAGTGTCCAAGTTGAATCTCCTCCTCTTTGCCTCAGCCGCCTGCTCTCGTCTGCAATCCAGGCAGAGATTTTACCATCTTGAACACACCTAATGACGATATATGACGATATATTTTTTATATTTTATATACATCGTCTGGATTTTCCAGACAAAAAACAATGACATTGCCTTATGTTCTCAGTCATGTTTTAGTAATGTTTATTCAAACTAAGCAAATGAGCAAGTTTCAGGTCAAAACAGCCACAAACCTCCTGCAAAGGCCAGTTTTATTTGTAGAATTTATGTGACATTCTCATTGATATGTCGACTCATACTGAGCTGATCACAAACACTGCTGTCAAACTAGTCACATTGTTGCTCTCTCTACTGTCAGCCCTCCTTTCACGTCCTCCCATGTTTTACCAATAAAAGTGTGGTTTGAAATGTGTTTGTGGGATGAGTTTGATTAATTAAATGGCTTTTGCAGTGAGAACACAAGAGGTTTTGGACTATTTTGACCTGATCTTTTTGACTTGCCAAAAAAATGACTCAGAACATTAAGCAATGCCATATAAACAGTTTAACAGCCAAAGAAAAGTTGGTTTTGTGTTTAACTTCACTTTAACATGCATGAATCAATCACATTACACTTGAGTAACGTAATGATGAGAGACCACCCAGTCTTCTTCTGCTTTATCCAAGGACAGGCTGCAAAGACAGACCAGACTTCCCTTTCCACTCACATCTCCAGCTTTTCCAAGGCGTTTTCAGGTCCAGACGATAATGATATGAGGCTAAATGCTTCAACAAATCACACAAGGGCGATCTGACAGCTAAGACAGTTCTCCAGCTCAAATGTGAACTTTTGGGATGAACGAATGTTGTAATGTTTCGTGACGTAAACACAAATATTGCCGCCTGTTGCGTGAGGCTGTTGGTGAGCTCACAGATTAGGACATGTGTGTTTTCAGACGTCCTTGTCTTCTGTGCTCTCGCTCATCTTTGTTCACATCAAATATTCCACTTAAAACACAGCACTAAATTGAGTATGTTTTGGTAATCAGTTAGTTGGGCGATTATTCTTTCGGATAATTAATTTGTTTAGATCTTAATAAAAGTAACAAGTTCATGAGTGTTTGAATGTTTATCTTGTTTGTCTTAAGATATGATTTGCCAATAGAACAAGATGTAACATGTAGTTTTGCTTAGAATAAGAAAATGATAAGCATAAATTGCTTGAAAACAGGAAAAATTAAGAAGAAGCTGAGTTAAAAGGCAAAGTTCCTGATCTACGTTCCAACCTCAGTACTTTTATTTGTCTGATTGGGGTTTGTTCGCTTCACAGTAGACGGGCACTTTTTCTATTTAACTAATCCCTGCTTTTTGGTCGTTTTGTCGTCCAGAAGGTAGAACACAAACATGTGTCAGTGATTGTTGCCGTTTCTATGTGGTAAACTTGCAAATTAAAAGGTAAAATATCATTTTCTAAGTTAATATTTGACACAAGGTCAAAGAAGAGAGCACATACAGTCTGTTATCTCAACTTGGGTTAGTTCTGACTAACGCACCACTCCGCTCTTTCTGCGATTGGACGACGGTACTTCTTGCTTTTTGGGAATCATTGCAGTCCTGTGATACCTGACCGAGTGGCTGGAGTGAAATGAAATTGAATGGAGGCACTAGGTGGCGCCAGTTTGACTTGCTGGGCGCTCCCTTAGGGGTTAGAGTGAGGAGCTCAGTCACATGAGAGGAACTCAGAGTAGAGTCACTGCTCCTTTATGTCAGGCATTTGTTTCAGATGATCCTGGACAAAACCTCTCTGGTGAGGTGTTTCAGGCATGTCCCACCCTGGATGATATTAGAGGAAGACCCAGGACCTGCTGGAGGTACTATGTCTCTACTCTATACTGGCTTGGGAATGCCTTGGTAATCCTCCAGAAGAGCTGAGATTTTGTGGAAAGGGAAGTCTAGGCCAAAACCAACGTGGAAGAAAATGAAGGGATTATACAAATACAAAAAGGTTAAATCATCAAAATATCAAATTGAATTTGTACTCAAAAAGTATGGTTCCTATTAGTATGTATGAGTTAAGTAAAACAACATGGAATTGGAAGTGAACATTTGTTTCTGGAGATCGCCATGGTTACGCTCTCTCTAGTTATTATGATAACTCAATGTCCCTCTGTGTTCTGTTCTGTCTCGTCCTTGTCGTTGTTGGTTCAGGGTGAATCAGCTGTGGTGCAGATGTGAGAGTATTTCCTCTTCAGTCTCTGTTCAGTGTCACATGTGAAACACCAGCTCTCTCTGTACAGTATGTGTGTGTGTGTGTGTGTGTTCTTTCTCTCTCTCTCTCTCTCTCACACAGACGTATGAAGTACATGATCTGAGCCTCATGGAAACATCAGTCTGATGATCACTGCTTTAGTCACACTACAAATACTGCTGCTGCTGTAACACACTGCAATAACCTACCGGGTCAGATTCAGAGCCTCTGTCTGTCTGTAAAGGTCACATTTTCATCTCTGTCCCGGTGAAAGATGAACCTCCACGTTTCTCCTTTTACCTGGAACAGTCGGCTTCAGTCTGAATGTGAAAGAGCGCTTTGTATCTCAGCTCAGAGTCTGTAAAACGAGAGGAAAAGTCCCGGACACAGATTCAAACTGCTCCAGAGGGAAAGTTACACAAAGTGGCACAGACGGAAAATTACATGTTGAGAATGCAACGTACAGTTTGTGTTTGACTAATGTCTGTACTCATTATAAGAACTAAGTCATAAAGGAGGCATGTTTCTGGTCTTTAGTGTTCAATAATATAGAAAGGAAGACGTGTGCATGTATTGTGAAAAAACGGCAAAATCAATCATCAATGAGTTGTGCAATTGTTGTTTGTACACTGGATGTGAATTATGTTCCTTTTGTTTGTGGATTGTCACTCTCGGTTGAATCTTATATGTTGATATAATGTTGTGTCCCTGATGTGCAAACATATTTCTTCTGTGAGGAGACAAATAAAGGCTAATCTAACCTAAACTGCAGATGTTTAAAGTTACACTGCATAACTTTCTAGAGGTGATAACTGATAAATAATATGAATATTTTAATGAATTAACACTTCAAAACAAACTGTGGAACACTTTTTTGCCATAATGTGGAATATTTAGGGAAAGATGAATGTGAATGAACAGTTTATATGTTGTGTTGCCCACTGTCTAAGGCCCAAGTCACTTTGATAGGCTCCAGTCATCCGCAAACCCAAAACAAGAACAAGCTTTATTTATTTGTGAATGAATTTTAGAAAATGGCATTCTGAATACAGTATTAGAACTATAGAGGGATTTTCGGTCGACGTCACTTTCCGTCCTACTGCGCATGCTTTATGTAGAAAGAGCCGTTCTCCATTTGGTTACACGGGGAAACTTTTTTTATTAAAACAATGAAACAGGACAAGAACAGCTGTTTGGATCAGGTCTGAACTGGTCTGATAGACGTTTGTCTCCTGAAGCTTTAAACAGTGTTTTTCTCGTCGTTTTTTCACCTGAATGTAACTTTTAAGGGTCGTAGGGTCAATTTCATTCACAAATGTTTATTTAGCAGCATAACTTTTGTTTTCACAGTGATAGACTTTTGTAGTTAGCTGACACAGAACTTGTTTCCACTGTTTGTGTCTATGTGCGAAGGCTCTTTCTACAGGCGGGGTGTGCGCCATCGGCCGTGTTGATAAACAAAAAAATCTCTCATGTATGACTCAAACTTGAATGTGGCAGGGATAGGTGTTAGGTGAAACAGACATTTTATAAGGACATTATTATACTGTATATAGCCTATAGCTCAACCTTGGCAAACTGCGGCCGGGGATAAGATGTGGCCTGCAGATTGTTTAAATCCAGGGATGGGACTATTCATTAAGTCACGATTCGATTCAGTTTCAATTTTGTAGCCACAATTTTCGATTTTGTTCGATTTTGTTAGTTTATCTATATAAACTTTTTTTTTTCTCAAGACACAAAATAACCATAATACATGACATTTAAACAAGCCACTGTTGTTGGAGCTTAGAATAGTGTTTTTTTATCACATTCAAAAATAACAGTCATATTTTAGTGTCATATTTAAGTCGTTAACCCATCAGTCATTAATGCACATTCAGTCAGATCTGGCACAAGTTCATGCTTTGTTTCTTCAAACATTGTGACTATTCTTGTATTATTGGTGTGTCTTATACAATACAGGAGTGTGTGTTTTGTAGTCAGTGGCTGCATGAAAAAACTGATCGATTCTGGCCTTACGATTCGATTTCTGCGAACTTGGATTGATTTTTGATGTTTTCGATCGATTTTCCATCCTATTTAAATCAGGCCCTGGAACGTTTTTGAAAATAAGTGATAATATCTTTATTTTATTGATATTTGAGTGCTCAACTGTTGCTGTGTAGTTTAATATGTTTATCAAGATAGGTAACTATTGATGTTATAGGCTACCAAAATGTGCTGCATAATGATATTGGTACAGTGAATGTGGCAGGCCCTCTCTGTAGATTTAAATGGCCCGCTGGGATGATAACTGCTCTGAACTGATGTAACATTTTACTTTTTGTAGATCATATTATATTATTATATCAGATAATATTTTCTTCATCTCAAAAAACTGGAGATACCGTGTATTTATGTACTATAGGCCTATTCTACTATTTATTTTGCGGTGATTTTCTGCAGCATGTCTAGATCAGAAAAGAAATAACTTTATGTTCAATAAAATAAATATGGTTTGGCAGACACGCGTCGTCTCCTGTTGCCCGGTTACACATTTCACGAGCACGTGAAGGCACGAGGCAGACACGAAGAGGAATGAGAACACCTAGAGAGACCACAGTATTCAAAGCTCTGACATTGTGGCCGCAATGTTGTGACTGTACAGAACCTCAAAAGTGTATTTTTAAGTCACTGCTTCCAACAGGGAGCGATTTTATTATTAAAAGATCAAATAAATGGCTGTAAAAATTGTAAAGGACAAAAACAGTACATTGAAGTCTATTTGACTGAAATAAAGGTTGTTACTTATAATTTCATCATATCATTATATTGTGGGAACCTTTTTTTTTAAAAAGAGGAAGGTAGACAGTTTCTTACCCAATAAAAAAAGTGAAGCTATTACGAAGCAAAAAAACATTCAGTCATCATGAAGACTTATATTAACCAGATACATTGAATTACATAAAGTTGTAGTGTTCTACCTATGCACCTTTTTATATTAAGCATTAAAATTTGAATTATTTGTATAGGTGCAAATATGAATGGGCTTTTATTGTGTTTCTTGAAGTCGTTTAATATAAAGTCTATTTTAATATTAAGATAGGGATGCCCTAAAGATTTTTGAGCTGGTATTTGGGGGTGTGTTAAGTATGTATAGTGAGACTATGAGGGGCCAATATGTGATATTGAAGTAGGTCGATGGGATAAAAGATTATCATTATAATTTGCTTTAAGAGTCTTATTTGAGAAGACATAAAGATAAATTGTTTTTTATTAAGATGTTTTAGCAGTTAACTTAATTTGGTGTATTTTGACACAAAGAATGATAAAACGGATTGTCTACAAACATAATCCATCAGAGGTCATTTAAAACCCCTGGGAGCTGAGTTTTGGCCAGGTCCACAATTGCGCACATTGATTATGGTGCCCATGTGTGGATAAGTACTATAGATCATTTGTATTTTTCTACTATGCAGAAATAGACCGTTATACAGGCTACGTAATCTTGGGGCGAGCGCACGGGTGCCTCCGCAGGTTTTCCCCATAAGTTTTTATACAATACAGAGTAAGCTGTACTAACGTGATTAAACCGGTTAGAAAACACTTAACAATTATTGTAAACGAAGCTCTGACATTCTAATGTGGTTCTTGGTTTGCACATTGAACTTTTATATCTCGTAATTTTTTTTCGGGCTAACTAGCTTACGTAAAATCTATAGAAAAATGAGGAGATCACTATCAAAACAATACATGTTCAGAGTCATGTAAGTATACCTTGGAGTCTTTTATACATAATCTTCTGTAGAAATCAGCACAAAATAATGCCACAGGTGCAGTTTACTGGAGTCTAATTTAACACTGATAATTGATAAATAATTAACACAACTTGCACAAAAATCTTAAGCAATGTCACGTTAACTCACTCCTGTGCTTTTCTGCAAATGATACGTCGTCAAACTCATCAAGGGATATGTTCTGATAAGCTTTTCTTTTCTGCACGAGTTTTTTCCCATCAAATATAAGTAATATCAGCCACTGAAATCGGACACTTACTAACGTCATGCTAACATTCAGTAGCTAACTGTACATGGATCTGGAGTCGCTTGCTGTTCGTTAAATTTGAGTTTTTAAAGAGAGTTTTGCGATGTTTTAATGAAAATGCACCTGCGTAGCTTGAAAAGCCTGAGACTGGGACCACTCTGGCACCGGTTCGCGCGCGCAGACATCTTTGTTTACTAACAGTAAATGGGTCTATACTCTAGCGTTCTATCCACTCATCACTATGACGACATGGGGGCGTGTCCGTATGCAAATGAGAACGCAAGCCCGCCCCCTCCATGCTACTGTGCGAGCTCCAGACGGAGAGCGGGAGACACGGACCAAAACACCGGGAGAAAGTGCACCGCAGCCCCGCAGACGACACCTCAGCAGCCGATCAGACCCTTCGATCACCGGGACCAGCGCGGAACATGGCCTCCAAGTGCCCAAGTGCGAGAAGACCGTCTATTTCGGTGCGTAAAAAGCGTGCGTTTGGAGGATTTGCGAGGTGGATTTTAGCTCACTTTTTTGAATGGGATGATGCTCGAGTTTAGCTCAAGCGAGGCGAAGCGTGGGTCTGGCTGCAAGATTATCCGTTTTAAAGCAATTTATAGACGTTTTAATGCTCTGTGATGTATTTTTAATAATTATTTTTATCGAATCAACACATTTTTACCGTAATACATTTGAGCCGTTATTGCACGTGGCTTTGTTTTTGTCATAAAAAGTAAGGCTTCAACGACCAAATCTAATAATCGTGATTTACGCGTGTTTTAGTCGTATGTTTTTAGATCGTAATAGTTGGCTGAAAAGACTCTAAAACACATGAAAAGATCAGTTTTGTGACAAAGAAATCGGCCTTTTATATTAAATTGTCAAATTGTCTTTGATAATATACTTAATTTTTTTGATATTTTCTACCGAGAAGTCTTAAATCACACTATTTCAACATTTGCTTGAAAACAAAAGGTGATTATGTACAATATAGGCCGATGTTTGACTACACACTGTAAAATTTGAATTGAGACAATTTCTGCTTAAATTTAAGTTAGTTAAGCACAGATAATTGAGTTGTCGTAGCTTACAACAGTAAGTTTGATCTCTCCTCGTACACAGTGAAAATGCTGAGAGCCCACAGCGTCCTGTTATCTACAGTGTTTGGGTAACTCTTGATAACTTTGAATTAACTTAGCTAGAGTTATTACTAGGGATGCAGCAAGTTAATCAATAATCGCAACTAATCGGTTATTTAAATAATCGTCAACTATTTAGTGATCGAATGATCATTAACTGGGTTTATTTAGTTTCAAACAACATGTACGAGAAAACCTCAGATTGTATAGAATGATAATGATGACTAATCTCTGAAATGTTAAACAAGCTGATATAAAAAAGTGTATTTTGTTTTAGGATAATTTAAAGATTTGCTTATTGAACAACCACGTTTATTCTTATTTCAAGAGAAATTCTTTTTTTTTTTTTGTCTGTTTTCAAGTGAGAAATATTAATCATTTTCTTATTCTAAGTAAAGCTACATGTTTATCTAACTTGTTCCATCTGCAAATCATATCCTAAGAGTCCAATTTTACTCAAAACAAGATTAAAACTTCAAGCACTTGCTATCTTATTAAGATTTACATTTTTCCAGTGTACCAGCTCATATTTGGCAAAAATTTTGTTTTCAAGTTAATCTTGGGTTCTAAACAACTAATCGAATCGCCCAACTAATCAATTTGCAAAATAGTCGTTAGTTGCAGCCCTGGTTATTACAGCTCTATCTTAAGAGTTATTTTAACACTGCAGGGAACAGAACAGTATGTGCTCTCTAAGTATTAATCAACACTTGTTATTTGCCTAGAAAATATACTTATCAAGTTCTATCAACACAAAGATTAAGTAAATTTAACTTATTGGCTTTATGACTTTTATCATGACGATTTTGCAATAAAAACGCAAGATAAATCATGTACTGTAATTTGTTCTGTGATAAGCTTAAACGTTTTTGCTTTTTGCCTTCATGTCTTGTTAAATTGGTTGTATTAATTCTTTAGATGTTTTTGTGCTTAGTTTGAAATATACTGCTTTGCAACTTAAAGGAACTGTACCTGATTTTTGCATCCTAAAATGTAAACAAACAGAAATAATTAATTTTAACCTTTTTCCTTCAGGCTACATGATTTCCTCACGTAGCTAATGCATTCTGAGCTTTAGAATTGTTCATCATGATGAGTTTTAATGCTTTTTCACAGCTTTTAACAGCGAGGTGAGTCACTATGCTAACAACAGTTAGCCACAATGCTAAAAACAGAAAAAGCTGCACACAAACGGGATTTTATTAGACATAGACAGGACTTTGGGGACTAATTTCCACCTGAATAGATACATTAACAAGGCATCAGTGTTAGGGGAAAATTGCTTTTAAGTTATCTTGTTGCAAAAAAATTGAGTACAGCCCCTTTAAAATGGAAGCCTAATTTTGAATTATATCATCACAAAGATTCAAGTTATTTCACTTATGAGCCTTATGAAGTTGTTGCCATATTAAGCCATACAAGGGAAGACTGTCATGTAATGTGCTGTCTCATCAGTTGTTCTTTATTGATTTGATTGCATAAGCTAAACAACACTGCGTTTTTCCATTTTTGTCTGCGCAAAGTTTGAAAACCACTGCCTTACACTCAAAATGTAAGTTCTTCAACACAAGACTCAAGTTAATTTAACTTATTGGTGTTATGACTTTATTATGAAGTTGCTGCCATGTAAACTAATCACTTGTTCCTTTATTGAAGCCGTAGCTACATTGCTTTTTTCCATTTTGTCTTGATAAATTTTTGTATTTTTGCACAAAGTTGAAAACCACTGCCTCAAACTCAAAAAATGTAAGTTTCATCACATAAAGATTCAAGTTAGTTTAACTTATTGTCTTTGCCTTTTATTATGAAGTTGTTGCCATGTTATGTTAGACTAAATCTATATCTAATCACTTGTTCCTTTATTGAAGCTGTAACGACTTTGCTTTTTGCCAGTTTTGTCTTGTTAAATTGGTCATATTTTTGCGAAAAGTTTGAAAACCACTGCCTTACAATCAAAAATGTAAGTTTCATCAACACAAGACTGAAGTTAGTTTAACTTGTTGGTCTTGTGACTTTTATTCTGAAGTTGTTGCCATATTATGTTGATTAATCCTATAATTAGTCTCTATCAATTGCTTTTCCATTTTTGTCTGGTTAAATTAGTCATATTTTTGCACAAAGTTTAGGAACCACTGCCTTAAAACTCAAAAATGTAAGTTTTATCAACACAAGATTCAAGTTAGTTTAATAGGTCTTGTGACTTTTAAGTTGTTGCCATGTTAAACTAATACTTTGTTCCTTTATTGAAGCTGCTTTTTTGTCATTTTTCTCTTGTAAACGTAGTTGTATTCTTTAGGTATATTTGCACAGTGGGCTATGTTATTTCTGAATGAGACAATAGCTTGAAAATGGGGAAAACCCTGTTAAATTAGATGTTACGGTCAGACTAAAGTGACTTCCTTTGCCGTTTCTGCTTACTTTGTGCATTTTTGCACCTTTAATTCCCAACTATTAAGTGCAGTGTTGTCAGTTTGCTCTTTTATTATCCCCAAATTGTGTTTTACTGTGATTTTCAGAAGCCGTTTCTAAATGTAGGTTACGCCAACAGTCAGAGTTTGAAGAATGTCTCACCTACTTCTGAACATTCCCCAGAAATTGCTTTTTTAGTCACAGAGACGATGTAATGATTGACCGACTTTGGGAAAACTTGTAGCTGGAAATGCAATGTAAACAACAGTGTAATAAGCAATATTTGGGTCTAAGCTCGGGTCGGAGTTTTGGAATGTTTGATTCAACAGTGGAGATGTTTGGCTTTCAAAGAGTTGTAAATAAATTAGCGTTTTTAATATGGTTTACAGTAGTTTTGACATAAATACTTGTCTTGTTTATGTTTTCTCATATTTAATTTTGCGCAGTTGTATTTCGATAAGGTGTGTTTGTATTTAATGTATTTGTGTGTTGAAATAAATACAGTTGGCATCAGAGACCACGCCCACTAACAGATCTCTGTGGGGGAAAGATAACATTGAGAGTGAATCAGAGCAACAGTTGTATCACTCACTGCTCAACAACTACAACTACAAATGGACTGGGGTGCCTAACCTTTTTAAGATCTCAAGCTACTTTTAGTCTAAGCACAGTAGTACGGGACGGCTCAGGAGATGCAGTGGATCGCGGCGATGGTGTCAAAACGATACGCACAACCACGCATGTCACGCAATTGAGGGATTTCGGTCGACGTCACTTTTGCCCTACTGCGCATGCGTTAGCGCTTCTCTCCATATGTTTACATGGCGAAACTTCTTCGATAAAACAATGAAATGGGACGAAAGCACTTTCAATCAGGTATGAACCAGTGTGACAGACGTCTGTCTCCTGAAGCTTGAGACAGTGTTTTCTCGCTGTTTTTTCACTCACCCGAAATTTTAGGGTCGTAGGGTCAAATTTCATTCACAATGCTGATTTAGCAGCAGAACAAAGATAAACTCTTATCTGACAACGGAGGGTTTTCGGCTTCCACTGTTTGTGTCTATGAGCAGTGCTCTTTCTACAGGCGGGATCTGCGCGCATTGCCCGTGTTGATAAACAAAAAATCCTTCTATACTTTTAGTAGAAACACAAAGTTTACTCATGAAAGAGGTGAATTTTAGCAATTTTTCATGTTTGATTTACAAAACACACTGGACTACATGACATTTATGACTGAAAATTTTTTTTGTTGCTTTTTCATGTCAAAATGTTAAAACTTGTTTTGCGGAACAGTGTTCTAAATAATCTAATTTTAAATAACATTTTATTGAAGTGCTGAAATCACTTGTTTGGGATTTATTTCAAAGCTTGATCGCTTGTTTCTCTTGAAAATCTGGCAGCAATCTGTCTGAAAAACAGATTATTGCACCTCAATGGCAATCAGAAAATACAGTTTACGAGAAAAATAATTGTGATCTGGCTCATTTTTTTTCCTTATCGCCCAGGCCTATCATCAAGATTCTCAAATAACCTAATAAATCGACATCCCTCATTAATCTCGCCGCCTTTTGTCCAAACCGTAAACTCGTCCCTGTTATTGCGGACCGGAGTCATTCTGAAGCCGTCAGTCTCTAATTTGTTGTGTTTGGTGAGCGTCCAGTTCTGACAGTTGGTTTGAGCCAGGCCAAGATAACGGCGCTTCCATATGGCCATGACTAACACGCGCGTTTGACCTCTGCGACTGATGACAAACTCGTAAACAATCAGGCTAGCTTTGATGCCGTCAGTGGGTTGATTCTACTGTCATTTCTCAGTCAGAGGAAGTAAACAGCAGCTTATTGTCGTTGTATTTTTATTGAG
Source organism: Mugilogobius chulae (assembly GCA_038363315.1). Taxonomy (NCBI): domain Eukaryota; kingdom Metazoa; phylum Chordata; class Actinopteri; order Gobiiformes; family Gobiidae; genus Mugilogobius; species Mugilogobius chulae. The sequence continues at coordinate 36,191,505 of CM076406.1, read as the reverse complement.
GTGAGTTTTGTCGTTCTGTCTTGACCATCTTGACCCATGAATGACATTATCTTAAAGCAGAACTAAGAAACTTCAGCGGTAGTGCTCCACTTTCAGATCTCTTGTGTAATGAAACTAGACAACTGAATCGAAACTTACGTTATTTGTTTGTTTTCTCATTTTAAGTAATTTAGAATTAAAATAAGGCAGGAAAACATGTCTAACACTGCCAAAAAAAGTAATTCAGGTCGGGAATGTGTTGGAAGAGGGAGGAAGGTTGCAGTTGCCGTATATCTGCAGGAGACAACTTGAGAGAGCAGACACTGCTTCAAAATACATACGTAACATCATCAGGGAGACTTACAAAGGCATTTAACAAGATAAAAATGTTACTTAGTTCTGCTTTAATAAATTCTGACTTACTTAAAATCAAGGCGTTATAGTTGTTATTTTTTGCAAATTGACAGTAAAGTACAGAAAAAACTTTGTTTTTGAGGCTTCTGGCATAAATTGTGAGCTCATGCCTTGTGATTTCTCATTTCTCTCTTTGATGAGTTATTTTGTTTTACTTGTACTTTCTCAGCCTAAGAGTTCCAAATTTGCTTCTGTATGGCAACTTGGGGTTCTTTTTTTGTAAATCCCTTGTGAATTTGACATCTGCGGGTTGCCTTTTTCTGGGTTTTCTTGTCCACATCTTAAAAGAGGTTATTTTGTCCGTTTTCAGGTTTGATCCACAAAAATATATTACTTATATTTTCATTTATTTTGACCAAAAAAATTATTCTCATTGACACAGGTGAAAGCAACGTTCTGATTGGCTGTACTTGGGCGGTCCACTTTAGTTTCACTTTGCTGTCTGGAAAAAAGCTGTTCTGAAGCCATGGTTACAGCCAAACTTGATGAAATAATATTAATAATCATGTGCCAAAGAGAGCTAGGGACTATTTTTGAACAGGTTGCAGCTTAAAGATGAGGTAGCTGATTTTACACGACAAACACGATTTAGGTTTTAAATCTGACAATTTTCTCTCATAAAACACATGGTTAATATCAACCAGGAATTAATTTTGGTTGCATTTATGGCTTATAACCTCTTTTTACAAACAACAAAGTGAAACTGGAGAGGACCACCCCAGTCGGCCAATCAGAACGCAGCATTCGGCGCCTGATTAGAGCAAAATTCTTTATTATTCCGTTCAGACAGTACTCAGAGGTCTCATCTTTTTCACAAGTTGCTACCTACTTATTACTAAATACATGGAAAACAACACAATATATCTTTAAAGTAGTTTGATATTCAGTTTCTGTTTTGTAAATAAGAAGTGGAGAGACTGAGATGATGAAAAAATGTAATTTTAAGCCTAGCAGATGTTTGGAACCAGGATTAGAAGGGCTTAAGTCAAAAAGATAAACAAAAATTATCATCACGTGACCTGCATTTCTCCCCCAAAACAACAACTTTTTCAAAACATCTTTAATCTCACTGTCGTCGACTCTGCTCCGGTTCAGTCTGTAACGTTAATGTTGATGTTTTGTTGTGCATCCTTTCTGCTCCGTGTGCGCCGCTGCGATCTGATTTGTCACGGGTCAGAATCAATTATGCGAGAGGCTGGAAGTGGGATTACGTAACGGGAGCATCGCACAGCTGCTGCCGCTCTGCTCGCTAACGTGACTGTGAATGTGGACCGTGAAGAAGTTGTTTGTAGAGAATTATGACGTGTTTTCAGGTCATATGTTCCTCTGAATGGTTTAAAGAGAATGTACTGCTCGTTATCCGTGAATGCAAGACGCCTCACTTTTTTTTCCTGTTTGGATTAGGGCTGAAACTGATTGTTTTAGTGTCGGTTCATGGCAGCTTACTCACATAATGAATCTCCATGGTAACTTAATAATGCGTCTGATCATTAAGCTTTTCCTGCAGCGTAAATGATCAGTGTACACCTTCTTCATTACAGGTGAACGGACAAAGTTGACTCTCTGCTTCTGTGAGCTTTCTGTGCTCTTTACAGTTGCTTAGTTTAGTGGATTGTTGTGTCAGATAGATTTACGTGTTTACATGCGACACATTGGCACAGTGGTTAGAAGAATCAAAGTAGGATGACTCCCAGACTGAATGTATAGTTTGCATGTTCTTCCCATGTCTTTGTTAGGGCTGTAGTCGATATGTCCCATGATTAATCGACTTAAAAGGGGGCGTTTCAAAGAAACTAAAAATGATCAATTTGACCAAAATCTGTGCTTCAAAAAAACAAAAAATGCTGCGGCGTTCAGGGCTTCAGCATCAGAACTTCTGATAACAGTCTGAGCCATTCAGAAGTTTGTTCTTCTTCTTACAGCTCAAGATGCAAGCAAACTTCACAATAACAATTTCTTGCTTCTTATGAAGTATAAATTGGTTTTAAGACTCCATTCACTGATTAATCGACTAACCGAGGACAACAGCCCAAGTGCTCCGGTTTCCCCTACCACTAAAAACATGTTCAGCACCTCTACTCTTCTCATTGCCAGGACCATGGAAATTAGCTGTAAAAGCTAGAATCTGGTACAAGCATATTGCGCTATAGTTCTAAAAACTGCAGATTTATAATTATTGGTAATTACTGACTTTTAATGCCAACTTCCATAAATGTTTTTAGATTAATATCTTAGGACACTTATAACATAAAACTAAACTCAAATAAACCGAATGGGTAGCCAACACCCCCACTCCGCTTGTGGAATAATAGATAAAACAACACAAAGATGTATGAGAGGAGGCAGTAGTTTTACGCGAGACCATTAGGACACATACTAGGCCATTTTAATTTTGTTTTCATATACACCTCTTTATTTTTGCACATAGACACACATACAATGCAATTATTAACTTTTAAGAATCATAATTTATATAGCCTTTCAGTTGAACCAGTGTGATTGGTCAGAACAGATATCTGCAGCATGTTTGTAATAGACACACTGGGCTGCATCTTGTCACATATAGAATTGTCTTTACCCATGCATTGATAACTTGGAAAAAAAAAGTTTAGTTCTTAGTTCTTCTTATAATTATAGTAGAAACATTGCTAAAACACATCCAAGCATAAACCCTGCACATGTTTGCACTGGTTATGAAAATGCAAATGCTAATATAACCTGATTACTGCTGCGTCTCTGGCTCTGATTCCACCTCAGGAGCGTTCGTGAGTCAGACCTTCCCACAGACGCGTGCTGCTCTTTATGTAACTCGCCCGGCGCAGTTATTTTGGGAGGGGCGTGGCCACGAAGCGCGCTGCATCCACCGTGACCAGGATGTGAATTACAGGAGGCAAGCGGCAAAAATAGGATCGCAGGAAAAAAAAACAGTTATGTGAGAAAGAGTGAGGTTTGAGTCACCATGAAAGCTGTGAGAGAGAAAGGGCGGAGGCAGGGTTTTTAATATAATCATAAAGTTATAAGACGCCATTATGAGCTTGATTAGTTAAGCAATCAGAGTAGTAATTGTGCAATCTGAGAAAACAGACTTGTTAGTAATCTTGGTGGTGTTGTAGTGTAACTAGGGCTGGGCTGGACTATATGGCAATAAATTAATATCACGATTTTCTTGGAGCAGCAACACAATTTAGATTTTATCATGATTCATACACTATATTTTCTTATTGCCTTTGAGGTAAATACAATTATCTGATTTTGCAGAAAATTCCTTCTTCACTGTTAATGATATAATGATATAATAAATCCAGCTGTCACTCACTCAGACCAGGACAAAAACTGACCAGGGTTGCCTCATCATTAGGGCCAGTTTATACGACAACGAGTTTTCACGAATCTGTGACGTTTCTATGTCAGATTGGCTTCTCTTTTACACGACAACGAGCTACGTGTTCATTGAATCGGTGTTCCTCTGGAGACGATTCAAGAGGTAGTTTCAGGAGCTGGTTCAGTGGATGCATCGCGGTGAACACAGGAAAAAACAGTCGTCACTCATCAATGAAGACGGTTATGTCACTGATATGTGCGCGCAGTAACCGCTACTTTAAGACCGTAGAAGAAGACTACCCAGTCACCAAAATGTCTCTTTAAACCAAAGCACCTTAAGCCAACAGTGTCCAGCTTTCTTACCTGCGTCTTGCAGAGGAGACACAAAACAAATCTTGCAAAGCCTCTCCGGGTGCTTAAGATTCGATAAGTCCATTGAAATACGTGTGTTCAGCAGAAGAAGAAAGTTTGAAAAGAAAGTTTTCAAGTGCTCTACAACAAGTATTACCGTGAACGCGCAGGACAGCTGTCCAAGTGTCTGCGCCCGGTAAAGTGTCCAACTCTCTTCCCCGCGCACTGGTCCTCCGTGTGTGTTTTGTGCAATTTTCCTTTTTCCTCGCGCGCTGGTCCTTGTTGCTTCCTTCTCCATTCTATTGAAATGAAGAACTTGTAAACCTGTCAATGCTCGTGTTATTACAGGCTGTGTGGGGTCACAATAAGGTCATCTGGAGTCCTAGCACAGTTACGCCACCTCCTGACGTGGCATAAGAACTACAGCATTTTCTGTCTATCAGCGTTTCCATGTACAGTAAAGGAAGATTAGCTCGCTACGACACCATATAAACTGTGAGCACAAAACGTTACGACTGTGAAGGTTTTCTGGGGAACATTGTCTTGTAAACTAGGCCTTAGAGAGAAACAAGCGACCAAGCCTTTAAAAAAAAGTGACTTCAACCCTTCAATAACAAGTAATCAAAAAATCAAGTTTCTAAAAAAATTTTACATAATAACAACTTTTAGACATGAAAGAATACTCACAAATAAATGTTTTAGTCATAAATTGATATCTATTTTTGTAAATCAAGCCTAAAAATTGCAAATATTCACCTTTTTATGACCCCTAATTGTAACTTGATGTATTTCTTGTCTGTCTTGCCCAATAATTGCTTCTGCACTTCAGCTTTAGTTCATACAATAAATCTTAATAGTTTTTCAGTCTTTAGTTCTCTGTCGCCCACTGGCTCCGCTCTCATGTTACTACATTCCTTCTGCTTCATTTGTTTTGTGTATTTCCTCAACTCTTTGTTCAAAACGACGTCGCGCTGTATTCACTCCATCGTTGTCGTGTTAGGAGAGGCTAAAGCTGCAGATACAGTGAGACGGATCGAGCCTGGAGCTGCGTTTTTAGACATTTATAAAACATCAAACCCACAGAAAGATGAGCTCACCGTCCACCTACAGACACACGGCCTCCACGCTGCAGCTTCTCAACGACTAATCCAGAACTGATCCAAGAGTGAAGGCAGGAAAAACGTCCTCAGGCGGCAGGAGACATGATGGGCACAACTGCAGATAAAAGATTGTTTTCTAATAATGTAAGGAGGTCTATATTGGTAGATTTTATGTTTATTGTAAGGATGTAGTCGACTCAATAAATTGTTGGTCGACTAAAGACAAACCCTGATGATTGATTAGTCCAGTAGTTCTCTAACATTTTGCACCAAAGAACCACCTTGGACAGTCTTCAAGCGCTGTCATTAGCATACTACACATATCGCTCCTAACATTTGTGAAAAAAGCAGAGTCAGACAGATAAGTGAATTAACTCAATGTAAAATATAAAATATAGTGTGAATTGACAAAATTGATTCTGATAAAAAGACGAATCAGTTTGTTTCACTTTTCATTATGTAATGCACTTTTTCTGTTTGTGAAAAAGAAAGAAAAGTGAACTCCAGGTACGGCCGTTAATACATTTGGAAATGATTAAACAACCGGTTTACATGCACAAAACAACTGCTACTTAAAAACAACACATGTAACTAAGAATAGAATAGCAAGAAGGTTCTTCATTCTCAATCAAATCTCAAAGAGCCACACTGATATTAAAGAGCCACATGTGGCCCTCGAGTCGCAGGTTGCAGACCCTTGTTCTAGTTTATGTCAGTCCATAAGTCATCCCGCCTGTTGACTTCACCCTCTGGTTTGTGCTGTACATAATCCTGTTGGATCAATCCTATAAGCCTAAAAGTGATCATCCTCTCTTCTGTTCTTGTGACATGACAGACACAGATGCTTTCAGAGTAACAGGATAGAAACAGCCTCTGATCATTCTCAGCACAGAACGCAAATCAAACTCTGGAACAGTTGGACACAAATACATGTTCTACTATCATAAGCCATCTTTTTTGTGTCAATAGGAAAGTATTGATGAAGTATCACCACAAACAGCTGATGAACTAATACGTCTGCAGATTTCATTGTGAAAATATCGCGGCGAAATAGACAGATTCCTGTTGAATTCTTTCAGAAACAAATAAAAACAAAACATGAGCTATTTGTCTGACAAGTTTCAGATTTAGTATTTCTGTCCATAAAGTCAATCCAAAAGTTCTGTCCAAAGTTCAGCGTCGTGACGAGGAGCAAGTGGAAAAGCTATCATAAGTATTCTACTTCAGCTGCTCCTTGTGAGCTCTAAATTGGATGTAAATGTCTGTTGCTGTCTGACTGTCTATGTACCAGTCCACTCAAATAAAATATTCATAATCCAGGAGAACAGAGATATTAGATAGAGTTTTTACATGAACTGGGTCAAAAGTAATGAGTTAGTGAGGATTTGGGCTGAATCATCCAAATACCAGTTTCCTTTCATTTTGTGTATAAATTGTTGTGTTTTTGCATGAACTCGATGGATTTTTTAGTATTTTCATTTGGGTATTTTTTTTTAGTCGAATAATCGGTCGATGGAATGTCTTTAGTCGACTACAGCCTACTAAAATAGCTCTCTCCAGATTTAGGGAAACTGCATCTGTTTTATTCAGAAGTTTCTGGGCAGGATCTTACTTTATCTCTTTATTGTGACAAATATTATTTAGCTTGCAGTTATTTTACTCTGTTGTTTATGTGTATTTATAAATTATAATGAATAAAGTCCATGTAAACGCTGCTTTGACTTGACTGATTAAGGTTTGCAGAAAAAATTGGAGAGCCCTCAAGCTGATTTTTGCTTAGGGCCCCCAAAAGGTTAGATACGGCTCTGGGAAAAAAAGCTTAAAACACATTGTGATGAACAATTCGGAACTCAGAATGTTTTAGTTAAGTCAGCTAAACATTTTTTTATTTGCATACATTTTTAGGAAGCAAAAGCTGTATCTTTAATGATTGTGTCTGTCTTGACGGCGTTGACAGTGAAAGTCTTGGAAAAGCCCTGGTTTTGTGGCAGTAAAACCTGGTCGCTGTGACACGGCTGTGAAATGTGGAAACGGGAAGTCGTAAAAACAATTCCTGAAAAGTTTAGATCCTCCCGGACTGTGGTTCACCATCAGCTTCTGTAAAAAGACGTAAAGACGAGCTTGTGTTGAGCCGCGGCAGCTGAAGGAGCAGGTGGAGGCGACCAATCAGAGCAGAGCACAGTCACATGACCAGAGAGAAGAGGGACTTTGTAAATGTTATACGTACAAGTAGTGTCTATCTTAGAATGAAGAAACACAATGTTGAAATGTACGAATGGACTTGTATGTCACAGGCCATCAAAAAACAGCCAAATACAAAGACAATTTACACAAAACTGACTGTTTAAACAATCATTTAACAAAATAAAAGATATTATCATTTGTAAAATTATAACGTCTGTCATTTATGTGAGTTTGGTCCATACTTACAATTATCTCCACATATGTCATATAAAGACATTTATTAACCTAGAAACAAGCAAAAATGTTTTGTGATATTTTATCTATAATTATGTTCACCATGCTTTACTAGTGTTTCAAACTAACTAGCATTTTAAAATACAGACCTAACTCTGCTATATTCTATATGATTTTTATCCTAAATCAAGCCTTAAATAACACTTTCAATAATATGGCTTCATTCATTCTTATATATTGCATATTGTACAGTATTATAGGCCTGCATTGCAAAGCAGAGGTCTCCATGTGATAAAAAAGTAATAAAAGTGAGAATATTTTGAGCAAAAATATACATTTTGTTGCAGTCCAGTGTATTTTGCAGTGCATTGTGGGACCTGTAGTGAGCACAGCCTTATCATTATTAGAAGCAGATTACCCAATTTGCACCGATACATCCATTTGCACATGCACAATGTGAGTGTGGCGGTCTTTCTATTGTCTCGATGAATCTAGATTCATTCACAATTTTAACAAATGTGACGAAAGTGTTCTGCCACATGCTCTCAAAAAAAAACTTTCTTCACCAGATTTCTCTGCCTGAAGCGGACACTGCTGCTGCTAATGCTAACGCTAACCCTAAGCTGGGCAATTTATTGAATTTCAGATAATATTGTGACTGTTGTTTTCAAGATATCCAAGACATATTAACGAGCTGCTATCAATAATAATCAGAAACCATTCTGTGATTGATTATTGTTTATTTACACAGACAGATGTTTTCCAAAGTGCTTCACACAGTAACCCCCTCCTCCTCACTCAGTGACAGCAGCAGCCCTGGGGCAGCTCAGCAGTCAGTTCGCCTAAACAACTGGCTCCTCAACCTCCGACCAACACCAAGTGTTCCCTAACCTGCAGGTTATTGGTTGGTCAAATGAAATAATCTCAATATGCCCCCCCTACAGTCGTGAGTTTGAGAATCTTGTTTTATTTTAATTTAAGATTAATTTCAGATTTTTTTATAAAAAGGCTAATTTTTGTACAAAATGTTTTTGCAACATGTAAAAATGTGCCAGCAGAAAGTATGGAAACATTGCATTAAATGCACATTTCCATTGTTTTAAAGGTGCACTGTGTAACTTTCTGGAGCATTCAGCTAAGTTTTGGACATTGGAGATAAACACATTTAACGTCATAATGAGAAAAAATACAGTCAGAGGAGCATCGTTTCCATGGAAATGTGCCTGTCTGTTTTGTGAAAAGGAAGACATGCACATATTCTAAAACAAGAAGAGGGAGAGAGAGAAAAAGAGAGTTATTTCACTTTGCCTGTCTGTTTTGTGGCCATGCAAGCTCGCTTAAAGTAAAGTTTTTACTTATTTAATGCAACAAAACCATCTTAATAGCCAAAACTTGTTTTTATTTAAGCCTATTAAGTCAAAAGTGTTCTTCTTTAATTATAAAATTGACATTCTGTTTTGCATATTTTCTAACACAACACTGTGATGTGATCTGTTTTTTTTTATACCTGCCACCTTTATTAGTGAGAAAAAAAAACTGCTCCAATTTGTCCCCACCAGTCCCTCTCATTGTTCATTCTGTCCACGTTTGTCTCTGTCCCTCTGTTAAAGTCCTCTCTGTCGCCCCGGGCCTTACATTCCTGTGCCGCTGGTGTGTTTTTTAGCCAAAGTTCAGAGTCGAAGCAGCCTCAGTGTTATTCAAGCAGGCTCAGGCAGCGTCTCATGCATTCTAATGAGAAAGGACGTCTCCATTCACACGACTCCTTCTGTGGCCGGACTAAACTCTCTCTGCTGCTGCTGCGGAGACAGAATACCTTTTACTGAGTCGTCCCAGAGTTTCCCACGTTTTTGTTTTTTTTACTGAAATGTGGGCACAAAGAGAAGTGGCCAAAACAAGCCAAGTGGAAGCTATAAAAAGTGTTCCATAAGTAAGACAGGACAGAATGTTAAGTTTGGTTTTGTGCAACGTGTGAAGGGTTTAAGTGGTGTTCCTAAATCTGTTCACAACTATGGTCACAATGCCAAATTTTAGAGTTATGAATATTGCTGTTAAAGTAGCGATTTTTTTTTACAATAGAGGTTCTGCAGGTGACATGACATCATTCTAAATGTTCATGCTGTGTGAAAGTTAATGAAGAGAAAGGACATTTTCTCTTGTAAGAGTTCAATAAACAGCTAAAACAGGAAAAATAAACTACAGTTTGATAACAAATTCAACCCACCACAAGTCTACTGAGCACTGGGTTTGTAACTGACATGTAAAAGAGAAAATCAAGTCAACAGTTGTAGCAAAGCAGATAAACAACAAGACTTTAGCTTCTCACATTTATCAGACACTGAAATCACACACAATTTAACTTATTACCTTTTTCTTCTTAAAGAAGATGTTTTTGAGTCTGTTTGTTGCAGTTAAAATGTCCTAAATCATCTGCTGTTGTTGCAGACAAGTTTGTAGCAGAAAAGCCGTTGCCACGACAACTAAGAAATACATTGAAGAAAAGCCACTCGTTCTAAATGTTGCTAAGCATTTTTGGAGTAAAATGATGTCAGTCCATAACCTCTATTGAAACAACTAATGCAAATTATTTCAAAATCTCGTCTCGATCTTGTAGACCCAATCTCGTGGCTTGTCTCGTGAAAATTCAGTCTCATCCCATTCCTAATCACAACTAATCGATTATTTATATGCAGTAATTGTCAACTAATTAAGTGATTGAATAATCGTTAACCGGTCTTTATAGGCTTCAGAAGATTGCACAGTGACATGAAAATTGTGAACATTTTGTGTAAATCCACACCACGAGGACGCTCTCAAGCGACGCAGCAAATACGTTGTAATCAAGAGACTATTCAATCGAAAAATCGCTTAGCAAAATAATCATTAGTTGCAGCTCCACAGTTGATCAAACAATTGGTTTCTTAAAAATTCACAGTATATTTTGTGAACGTGTGGGACCCTGTAATTCACAACCATAAAACTTAAGAATTTGCCAGGCAGCTAAAAAAATTAATCATTGGATTATTCATGAAACTCGAATTGCTACAGTGCGGTGAATAATGCAAGTTTGGATTTTTTTACTTCTGTATTTGGGAGAATGAGTTTCTTGATGTAAAAAACACTTTGAGTGCCTCTTTATTCAATGCAGATTTTGACTTTCTGATGAAAACCCAGCGTCCCTTGTGAAATTGTGAAGTGTCTTTGTGGAAAACTGTATAAAGCCGTTGCATTATTGAGCTGTTCTCTTCTCACTCTGACTCTGTGTTTGGGACAAAAACCCTTTTATTTTGTACCTGTCAGTGTGAAGAGGTGTTCAGTTTCCTGCACCTCCTGTTTCTCCCCAAAAAACTCTCTCACATTTTCTCTCTCTCTCTCTCTCTCTCTCTCTCTCTCTCTCTCTCTCTCTCTCTCTCTCTCTCTCTTTCGCTCCTTTCTCACATTCTCTCTCTTGATTCACTCCCTCTCTTTTTCTCTCTCTCTCTTTCTCCTCTCTCTCTCTCACACATTCTCTCTCTCCTCTTATGTTCTCACTCTCTCTTCTCTTTCTCTCACTCTCTTTCCCCCTCTCTCGCTCCCTGTTCTCTCTCACTCTCTTTTCATCTTTCCTCTGTCTTTCTGTTCTCAATCTCACTCCCTCACTGCCCTCCATCTCTTTCTCTCTCCTGTTTTCTCTCTCTCTTCTCTCTCCCTCTCTCTTCTCTTTCTCTCTCCTTTTTCTCTCTTCTCTCTCCCTCTCTCTCCCTCTTTCTTTCTCTCTCTTCTCTCTCTTTCTTTCTCTCCCTCTCTCTCCTCCCTCTTTCTCCTTTTCTCTCTCTCCTCTTTCTCTCTTCTTCTCTCCCCTCGCTCTCTTTCTCTCTCTCTTCTCTCTCTCCTCTCTCTCTTCTCTCTCTCCTCCTTTCTCTCTCTCTCTCTCCTCTCGCTCTCTCTCCCTGTTTTCTCTCTCTCTCTGTCTTTCTCTCTCTTTCTCCCTCCTCTCTCTCTCTCTTTACTCCCCCTCTCTCTTCTCCCCCTTCTCTCTCTCTCCTCTCTCTCTCTTCTCTTTCTCTTTCTCTCTCTCTTCTCTCTCTCTCTCTCTCCCTCCATCTCTCTCTCTCTCTTTCTCTTACATAAGCTCATTTCTTGAGTCGCTGCCTCTCTCTCGGTGACATTGCGTAACGTGCCAGGGATGTGTTTGTGGGCAGTTTTTTTTGTCAGACATAAATATGATCCCTCTCATTCACCAGAGAGAAAGAGAACAGAGAGAGGGAGATGGAGAACCGAAAGACAGAGAAAAGAGGGAGCAAGAACGAGGATAGAGAGGTAGAAGTAGAGAGAGAGACAACAGACAGAGAGAGAATCGAGAGAGGGAGAGAAATAGTCAGAGAAAACATAAAGAGAGAAAGAGAAGGAGGGAATGAGAGAGAGAGAAAACAGGGAGAGAGAGGGCAGAGGGATAGCGAGGGAAATAGAGAACACAAAGACAGAGAAAATAGGGAGAGAGAGGAAGAAGTAAAGAGAGACAGCAGAAATAGAGAGTAAACCGAGAGAGAGAAAGACTCCGAGAACAGAAGGAGAGAAAGAAATGAGAGGGAGAAATAACAGAGAGAAAAGGAGTGAGGGAGAGAGTGAAGCGAGAGAGGGAGAGATTGCAAGAGTCAGAGAACAGAGGGAGACAGAAAAGGAGAGAGACATGTGGGCAGAGAGAGATGGAGGGAAAGAAAACAGGGAGAGGGAGGGAGTAGAGAGAGAGAGAGAACAGAAACAGAATTAATCGAGACAGAGAAAGAGTCTGAGGAACAGAAAAAGACAGAATTGAGAGGCAGAGAGAGAGAAAAGGAGAGAGGGAGTGAGAGGAGAGAGAAAGAAGGGGGAGAGGTAGAGAGAAAGAGGGGGAGAGAGAGAACCAAAAGAGTCAGAGAACAGAAGGAGAAAGAAAAATAAGGAGGGAAGGAGAAAGAGAACAGAGAGGAGTAGAGAATGAAGACAGAACAGAGGGAGAGCGAAAGAGAGGGCGGGACGGGACAGAGAGATTGAGCGAGAGAACAGAAGGATAAAGAGGGAGAAGTGGAAAGAGTAAGAGAGTGAGAAGGGGAGAGGTAGAGAGAAAGATGGGATGTGAGATGGAGAGGACAGAGAGAGGGAGATGAAGAGAGAAAAGAGAGAGAAAGCGGGGGAAAAGAGTGAGGGGGAGATTAAGAGAGAGAGAAAGAGAGAGAGAATGAGAAAAAGAGAAGGACAGACAGAAAGAAAGAGTAAGAGAATAGAGAGCGAGCGAGAGAGAGAAAGGTGGTGAGAGGTTTGTGCTGGAAGTTTGAACCTGAAGCAGTTTTTTTGTCTCTTACATAACAAAGCACAAATGCCCACTCTGACTCTGATACATTATTTATTCTGTTTCACTCACTGGACTTACTTTATTTTACCACAGGCAGGTGCGACGGACACAGCTTTGAGCAACACCAGACCAGTTTCTCAAATTGACTATAATTGGGCTGTGCAATTAGTCAGGTTTTTGTCAAGATTAGTTCATTTCCAGTCAACTTCTTTTAAATGTTGGATGCATAGAATGAACAAAAATATAACGCAATATTTTTGTTTTTGCTCCCATTTAGATCTAAAACAGTTTCTGCGTACTCAAAATAATTTCTCTCAATTATTGTTTACAAACCTGTCTAAATCTGTGATAGTGCGCACTTCTCCTTTGCTGAAATAATCCATCCCACAGTCTCACAAATGATTATGACACAGGTGCCTTGCCTTAGACTGGCCACAATAAAAGGACACTCTCCCACATGATATTATCTCATGTGTACTGATTATAAAATGTTTACACGCCTGATCAAGCAATGGCTTTTAGACAAACAAACGTTAAACTGTCGAATAGAATTTGTAAATAAAGTGAATAGTGTTTGGATGTGTGTGACAATCTTGTAGAAGTTTGTAGTTTTGTGAAATGCATGAGTGGATGACAACAACTTGTCCAGGGACTCCAGGTGGAAATTAGCAACTTTGCGATAACCTGGCAGAAGCATCTCTTTTGTGTCGGATAATGTTTTTTGTGCACTGTACTTGATAAATAAAAAAATAAACTAAATGTGCACTTTTTTATTGAAGGAGTCTGAGGACCAGTCCGTATCTGATGTGACCATTTGCCTGATGCAGTGCAGCACATCTCCTTCACACAGTGGGTCAGTTGTGGATTGTGGCCTGTGGAATGTTGGTCCACTCCTCTTCAGTGGCTGTGTGAAGTGGCTGGATATTGGCAGGAACTGGAAACATGCTCAGTGGGTGACATGTCCGGTGACTATGGCATTATGATACACGGGCCCATGTTGCAAGGATCTGTGCACAATTCTTTGAAGCTGAAAACATCCCAGCTCCTGCATGACCAGGGATGGATTATGTCAGCAAAGGAGAAGTACTCACTATCACAGATTTAGACACATTTGTAAACAATATTTGAGAGAAATTATTATTTTGTGTACTTAACAGTTTTAGATCTTTGAGTTCATCTCATTAAAAGTGTCACGCTTATATTTTTGTTCAATGTATTTTTTAAAGACATAGATTGGACACTGTCCCCTCTGGCCCAGTGTGAATTTGATTAGTGACAGCTCCTCTGAACTGGAGCAGCTGGGCCCAAGAAATATTTCCCCACAGAGCGTCAATGCACCGACAGCTTTAGTTTATTCCTAAATACACAGAAAAAACGCAATACTGTAGGTAAGCTTTAAATGATGTTTAGCGGAGGTCGGCACCACCATTGCACTGATTAGTCAGAACTTCAGTGGGGGTGCCTCAAGGATCAATACTTGGTCTGCTCTTATTTATATCGTATATTAACAATTTACCTTAAATTTGTCTAAATGTTAATTTTCAAATGTATGCCGACAAAGCTGTGATTTATATGCATGCAAGGAGCATAAACCAGGCATTTTTTATCTTAACTACAGCAATGTAGTCTGTAAATGAATGGTTGTTTAATCTTGTTTGTTGCTAAATACTAAAAAAATGTAGGCCTACTGATTGGTCAGAACTGATCACGTCGTCTCTAACGTCGTGAAGAGGACTAATATATTTTTCAACATCATGTCCAAATGAGCACAGATCATTGAAAACATACTTCTATGCTTCACATGTTATAGTTTTTTGGACTTTTGAAAGACTATTCAACACATAAACCTAATTATTTTAAAGATGGATGTTGCGATTTTCTGCTGCTCTCTTCTGAACATTTATTTTCTCATGACAAGACCCTTCCAAAAGCCTCGTCCCAAGTCTCTGATCATTCATTTCATTTTCTCTTCATTTGATCCTCAAATCAAAGGCCTTTTTGTGGACGTCCAAAAAGCTCATTACAGCGGCTCTCAGATGACTTCACTTCTGTCTCTGTCATATGATGTTGTCCTCGGGCTGCAGATCTGATTACAGACAGACAGACAGATGGAGAAACCTGGCTCTTTTGGACTGTGTTCACTGTCCTCTGTGTGAAAACTCCTTCTCATCAAAAAACACCAGAGAAAATGCTTTGGCAAACACAAGCACACGAACAGTGACTTAATAGGAACGCTGGATTTCAAAGTTCTACTAGACAGTTACACATAGATGTTTAGTCGATTAAAGTTTAGAAACGACACCAGTTTGTGACAATTTTACCCCTGAAATTTGCTCAGTATTGACCTAAAAAGCGATGCTTTTGAACATAATCATGCATAAACTATATTCACCTTATTCTGCCCCCGCCGCAACTTCTCTTGGCCAGTGGCCACCTTCCCTGTTTAGCTGCAAGGTTTGCTTCTAGAAGTTGAGTCGCTGGTTTGGGTTTACAATGCTGTTTGAGATTGACGCCTAGACAAGAAAGGTAAAGAAAACCAGCTAGTTCACAGTCGATGTGGATTTTTTGGGGAACCAACATCAATACCGCCACATAAATAGCGCCAATATAGGTGCCAATATGTGTATAAACGATAAAACAAATCAAACAACCAAAAGTAACACTACTGCTGAGTTTAATGAAGGAAAAAGTGGTCAATGTACGTCCAATATTAAGTAAATCAGATTTGCTGAAAATGATGTTTTTGTTTGCTTTTGGCATTTCACCCTCTCCGCTTTTTCTCCTTTCCAAAATTAAACAAATGTCTGCGCTCTTTGACCCTCGCTCACACCGAGCAGCACATGAGAGGCAGGTCGTAAGGTAAATCGGATAAAACACAAAAGATAAAGTCCAGGAGAGAAGAGGTCCAGTCCATGATATGTCTTCGGATCCTCGTGTTTAGCATTAGTTACGAAACAGATCTGCTGCTCCGTTCCTGATCACTGCGCAGTGTTTAAGAAAAATACACTCTCATTGTTTCCTTGTTCTATTCTTTCATGTCAAGAATTGCCATTACCAGGAATGATATGTACTTTGCGGATATCATCGTAGTTAAATAGTTTTTTAGACCACATGTAACCAAAAGTCATAACACTACAAAGGTCTAACATTAAACCTATAAAAACAGAAAGTGACACATCTCCAAGTGCTCAACATTACAAAAACATGTCGGGGGGCTATGGTACGCAGGTCATATTCACTTAAGGCAGTGTCCTCCAAAAATAAGATCCAGCTTCAATTCCTTCAATTCAAACATTACAAAAATATGTTGTTTGTAGATTATTTCTGGTTATTACTCGGGCAAAAGTGGCCAACTTGTGTCAATTAGTGCTTCAATGAGGCAATAGTTATTTTGATTTTATTATATTTTTACTGTCAGAAAGGAAATTTTGCCCAACAAATCCAGTGCGTTCTGTCTCATTCCAGTTGCATTTTTTGCCTCATTAAATATGCTCAAAAAAAGATGATTATTACTTGATTTAAGCATTTATTTATTCATTATCCAGTTTAAAATGGTTTACAGTGTAAACCTTAGACTTTGGTCCTGTTTCAGTCCTGGTTTAATTCTGCTTTAGACCTTGTTTGATCCTGGTTTAGATCTGGTTTACAGGTAGTACTAGGTCTTAATTGTGGTTTAACACTGATTTAGACAGACTGCAGCATTAGTTATTGTCTCTATAGAAATAAATTAGTCTTGTGAATATTCGGCGCAACTATAAGTAACTTTTGGATTGATACCAGCCTCTAAAATGCAGCTGTTCTGTTTACAAGCTCCAGAAGAAGCTTTGCATTTCAAATATCTTCTTTTGAGGCAGCATCTAAGCATCTAAAACATGACTGGACAACAGCTCACCACTCAGCATAACTTCCTTTTTGTTTTTTTGGTCAAATCACCTCTTGGGATTCACTGAACTTTTAACAGTCCACAAACAAAACCAGTAACTCTCTGGCATCCGAACATTGACGTCAGCTGCTCCACCCAAACGTTTTACACTCTGGTTTGAAAAGAACAGGAAGTGCGTAAAATGTCCTCCCACACGCCCAATATAAAGGACATTATGACAGCGTTAGGGAATGGAGAGAGTGAAGAGCCAAGGCCTGTGTGAAGAGACTTACCTCAGCCAACGGAAAGTTCTGAGGACCTGAGCCCACGTTACACTGACGGCATCAAAGAAGGAGTTTAGAATAAGAATATGACTGCAAACTTTGACTAGGCACAAGCAACTCTGCAGATAGGTCACAATGTATGATTTTGTTATAGATATCCCTTTAAATTAGCATAAAAATGTGATTTTTTGTTTTTGTCAAACTAATCACATAAGTGCCACAGTCTCTTAATGTATTTTCTCGGTCCAACCAATATAGATTTATGGGTACCGATACAACAGAAATAGACATACAATTATATTTTATTAGTAGCAGGTGATTAAAAAAACTCTGGCATTAGTGATTTTAATTTGGGTTTATTTAGGTCACATTTAGTGTTACTTTGCCTCTAAATGCAATGTATAACATTATTTTGACCTTACTACTGAAGTGATTGCAAGAGGCTAAAGGTGCGTTAGCCTCATTAATATGCAGGCTTTGCCGCAAAAAATATGCACAAATGTCGACTATTAACACCTCTTTTCATTACTAATTGACATGTCATGTTTGTCCAATCATCAAAAAACACAATAATTTTACAGTCGCCAGAGTGAATGAAATGAAGCAATGTTGTGATAGTTGTCAGATCTCAATCTTCACAAAAAGAATTCCCTTATTAAACTCCGAACGACTGTTCGTAGTGAGAAAACCAACTTCATGTTGTTGACAGTGTCCTCTTTTCTGACGAGGATCATCCCTGTTCTCCACATTGACGATTTATGAAATAAGTCCTTTTTGTTGCTGCAGGTGTCATCTGTGCGGCATTTGTTTCCTTTTCTTGAGTTAGTAGCGAAGTTGAAAGCATTTAATCCATCGCTGCCTTAGAGCGCACTAGTAGTGCAGTGATGCAGAGCATTAGCCTGGTGTTGCGTTCAGGTGCATTCGACAAAAATAAAACATTTAATAACTGCGCGAAATTGTATCTGATTGGTGATTGAATATAATGGTTGTTTCTCAAAGATCTAAGCTTTAAAATGAGGTACAACTTGTCCTAAATATCGGCATCAGCGATATTTTACATGCTCATATCGGTCAACCGATATATCGATCGGGCCCTAGTCCTGACTCTGAGGCTGGTCCATGTTCAGTCCTGTCTCTGGCACCAACATGAGGCCGGTCCGTGTACTCGACTGTACAACTGTGGCTTATTTTTATTTATTAGAAAATCAAAGTCATGCAGATTGAATCTAAGGCTATAAAGCTGTATTAATCTTTTATATTTGTCATAACTTTGATGCAATATTAAAAGTCTGGTAACTATGATTTAATTAGACAACATAAGGCTGATAGGAAGCTAGTTTAACCAATGACAAAGACATCTGCATGATCACTTAAATGTGCGTATAATTAATGTGCACACGTCATTAAAGTTATATTTACACTTCCTCTCCATAAAACGGTTTCATGTAATGCTCAGTTACAGCTCCTCTCCCAGCATGCTTTGCGTTTGCAGTGGTGGAGAGTGCTCTGGCATCAATAATTCGATGAGGGAATGTGTGGGACAGAGAGACACGCCACACGAGCAGCAACGAGACGATACCAGAAGAGTACAGTGTTAGAATATTTAGAGAGTTTAGTCTGTGTTTAATACAGTGGGAAAACAGTAAATAAAGTGTCAGTGGTGTTTGTAATAAGCTGTGTTTCTGATTCAACAGCTCGAGGCTGAGTTTGGCCCATTTAACTCCAAATAAACCATGCATACTTATTATGTGCTGGTGTTTTGTGTGAATGTGATTGTTTCTATCTTTGTCCTGTAGATATTATGAAATCAAATTAAAAGCACTCCATTCTTTCAGTTCCTCCCAACATAAAGTATCTATTGTGGAGAAAATGAAAAAAATCTCAGTGTTTTTCAGTGTATTTTAATAATCACAATTTTCGTAACGATTATTTGCGGACTTATTTGAAGCATACTTGAAATAATTGGTTTGCAGGGCTGGGTTTCACTCATATGACCTGGATGAAGCGCGAAATGTAAATTGGCGGCAGGAAGAGAATGACAAGAGAGTACTTCAAAGCTTTAAACGGACAAGCGCAAACACATTATCAGTAAAAAATACTGTACAGGACACGACCCCCACAGGTTGAAAACAGCTGTCTTGTCATATAATGTGGAAGATTTACCTTCTTCACTGAGCCAAATGAAAACCTTCAAAAGACTTGAAGTTTACAATTATTTTGTATTTTCTGGTTGGTTCAAACACTTGTAATCCAAGAGAACTTTAAATGTCTGTCGCCTCATCTTTGCTCAGGTGTGTAGCTGGTATTAAATAATGCTTCTTTAATGAACACAGAAAAAACGTTTTTCTAACGATTAGACAGGTTTGCACAACGTAGACCTCACAGAATTTGGGCATGTTGAAGGGGGAGAGTGAGTGAAACGCATTAGACATTACATATGATATTATACGGCAGGGCAGGCATATCCAAATTGTGGCCCGGGGGTCAAATTGGGCCCTTATACCAATTTGTTGACCCTCAGACATCCTGCTACATTGGCCAAAATTATAACAACTTTAGTTTTTAAATAGTTTTTAATTGTTAATTTGAGCAGTTCTTCTATCATAGTCAAAATAACAAACCATGTTTATGTTATATAAATCTAAAATAATGTTTAATGCTTTATTAAAAGTGTGGTGGCTCATTCAGACAAGATCAAATGCCATTTTTTAATGATGCACTTCACAACCATGTATTATATGGGTCTCTGCTTCATATAAGTTTCAAAATGTGTCCCACTGTGAAAAAAGTTTGGACACTCTTGTTGTACGATCTATGGTAAAACGCAGTTCTAAAGTTCTAAACAAATTTTATCTGTTAAAAAACATGTTTCTAACTTCAAAAATGGCTTTAGCAAGACTTTTACCTCTTCTAAATGTGGTTGGTGGTTTTGTACTGTCTTACACCTTCTGAATTATTCTTCACTTTAGTTTTTTTTCTGGCTAGTGCTAACATCTATGGCAAAAAAATGTGGCTGCGGTTGCGTTTACTTTCTACCCAGTCAGCATCAAGTATCAAGATAATTAAATCCTGTATAAAGAGAGATGGTAAAACTGATGAAAATACAATACAATGAGAGATAAAGATCAGTTAGATTCATTGAAGTGCAAAAGGCATCACTAAAATGATACCAGTTTTAAAACAGACCTTGTAATAGTATAAATGAGCTAAACCCTGGTCTCAGCTGTGTTGTCTTTGGTCCATCTTCACTAAAAGCCCATAGTTCCTGCGTGTTTGGGTTCGTGTTGTTGTGGACGATGCTCTCACAGATGGGCCACTTCACCAGAGGCTGAGCAGAGTTTAACCAAGCACAAAGGAACAGTTACATCACCCACATGTGTGAAAGCAGCAGCTATTCACACATGTACGAGAATAATAACAAGAGAAGAGGACACGAGAGACTGTCACCTGATTCTGTGTGGGTTTATAATGTTTTAGAGTTAATGGAAGGGCAAAGAAGGCGGTTTAATATGGATGTGTGAAGCAAAAATGTCACTTGAATATAGCTTCTCAGGATTTCTATTACAATATTCTGACAGTTTTATATTGTTTAACATAAATATGGTCAAACAGTCAGTACAGACCCAATGACACTTATATTTTCAAAGCTACTTTTTAAAATTATTTGGTTTTTCAAGTGTAACCAGAGCCAGGAGTTAATACAAGTCTATATCAGGAGCACCAGCAGTAGTAGTCTGTGTTGTGCCAACCCAAAGCTAATTTTCAATTGCATATTTTCAAGGCAAACATCTTAGGTCTTCTGAGTGTTTGTAGTTTTAAAGGAAACAGTATTGTCCCAGTATTTCCGACCTCACTTCCTCTTCTCAGGATCCGACTTTTCTTCAAACACAATGGTCATTCAGAGCTGCTTTTCGACCTCACCCTCTCTTAACAAGCTAAAGTGAGGAGAAAGACACAGTAGGGCCCAAGACGGCTTTGGTTTTTCATGTTGTTAAACTATGTAGGCCTATTTGTATGAAAACATAAATGGTCCCATTATAGAACCTTGAGGTACCCCTGAACCCTGTTGACTTTCAGATGGAATGTTTTTACTTGACCTTGGCCTCTTATAAAAGCATACAATTGGGGTTTGACAATATGGGCAAAAAAGTTATCACAAATTTTATTTATTTTTATTATTTTTTATCAATGTCAATTTGTATTAAATTTCTTCGTTTTTTTTTTTGTTTTTTTTTATGTAGTCAGATACCTTAACTTGAGGTAAACAGACAAACAGGCAAATGAGATCTTGATCCATAAGAGCAAAAAATGTAGAGAAATCCATTTAAACTTTTGATAACATGTTTTTTATTTTTTTATTTATTTATTTGATTGGGACGGCGCATGTTAATAAACAGATATGATAAAAACATGAATGTAAGCACACTGGATTATTGCCAATTGCTAATTTCCATCCGTAGTCCCAACGGGCATGGTCACCGTGGGAAACAGAAAAAAGTACATTTTGTATACAATAGGGCTGGGTATTGCCAAGAGCCTTTTGTTGCAATACGTATCCCTTACGTTTATATCTTGATACAATTCCCCCAATACAAAACATAAAGATATATTTTACTAACCAAAATGAGAAAATGTGGAAAATACAATAGAAAAGCTTACTATACCTGAGTCCAGGACTCCTTAAAATAAATGTTTAGAATGTAATGTAGAATGACAAGATGCAGAAAATTTGTATTATTTATGTTTGATACAAGTGTCTTATGGATCACTCACTTTCAGCTCAACAGTTTCAGCCTTAAAGCAGCAGTCCAGGGTCAGAAGTGTAAAATTTTAAGTTTAAGTTTCCCGTTTCGCCTCCCTGTATCAACACGTGTTTTGCCAACAAGTTCATCACGATATATTCCGATAACGATACATCGAGTACAGCCCTATGTACAACTTCACTTTCATTGCTCTTTCCCATTCCCAAGGCATGTATCGAAACCTAAATAAAACCAGTTAACGATTATTCGATTTATAAAATAGTTGACCATTGTTTCAATAATCAATTAGTTGCAATTAATCGATTAACTTGTTGCAGCCCTAATATTCTCATTTAAAAAAATTATGTAGTTATCTGAATGTGTTTGGTTTGGACTTTAGGAGAGATTATTTTGTGGATACCACCAAATGACATCACAAGGTATTTTGAGAGATAAGCAAACAAACAGGCAACAAAAAATATGCAAGATTACATTGACATGACTGAAGAAAACAAAATAAGGCTACCATAAACTAAAACAAATAAATCACTAAAGTAGATTAATCTTTACACTGCCTTTAAATGCAATGTGTTTATTTATGTAACTTACGTTGCAAAAAGAACATGAACAAATCAAAGAAAGCAGTTGAGAGAGAGCTTTCCCGGCAGCATTCACATAAACAAATCACATCATAGATCATGGAGGTCAGATTGTTTGAGTCCCAGAGGGGAAGACAGAGGAGGGACAAGCCCAAAAGGAAGCTCCGTCCTGGGCACAAACAGAGGCAGGCGACGTCCGGAGCTGGAGTTACACGGCGTTGCATCAGCCTCAAGGAAATTATCCAAATATGTCATTTACAACACGAATATAGCATCAGAGCACAACCCAAACCAGGCAGCTCAGCCCAAAACATGATTCAGCAGCATGTAATTAGGATTTAAGGCCAGAACATGAAGTTGGATGTTGTGAATATAGTCTCTTGTCTCGAACTATGAATCAAGCTTTTATCAAATGGTGAATGACATATTCATCCACCAAAAATAGTTAAAACACGTCCAAGAGAGCTGACAAAATTAAGTTGCAGACAGCCAAATTAACTCAATGAAGACTAAATTGTTGTGATTTTGGTTCAGATTTGAGCGCAGACTTTGAGGCTTAAAAGTGGAATTTCCAGCTGAAGATAAGCAGCTTATAAAGGCACAGGTATCATTTGATCAGAACCACAATCTGCTCTTGTCTGTCAGAGAAAAAGTGTTAGCTATTGCTGACTTATGTTATTATCCAAAGATATAGAGCCTACGTCACTGAGCAATGCATTGTGTTACGTGGCAGCCAAAACAAAACACTGCAAAAGGAGCTGCTTTTGGCTTTTTTAAAGTGGCAAATCTGTCTTGTTTGGCTTTAAACAGGGATTCGGACATTAGTTTTGTTTTTAGTGTCCTGAAACTGCAGCTTCGTGTGGATGATGTATATCCATTTTTCACTATCGTCCATCGTCTTCCAATTATTTTGTGATAGACAATATTATCGTCTGCCCACTAATCAAGGCTAAAACGGCTCAAAAATGAGCTTTAGTCTGATTCTTTCTGGTAATTTCACACACAATTATAGATAAAATAATGTTCATTCATTTTAGAACATTGTTAGTGAAATGTAATGTTAAAAACTTAATTAATTTATCAAAACGTCGATCTGTTCGATAAAAGGAAAGCATGACACTCTTCTGTATATTTGGACAGTTTATATAGTTAATTCACTCACCTCTGTCATCTTCATGCGACTCCTCTTCTGTCCATCGCGGATATGAAGAAAAGAAAACTTCCAAACAGTGTTATCAATGCTGTTCCATAATGCACAAGTTTTTCATGTCTTGATTCCAATTCCACGAGGCTCACAAACACCGCGCCACACTTCTGTCCAGGTCCACGTTGTTAAATAATGTTTTTCATGTCTTTATTACAGCGCACTGCCTGAGCCATGTTTGTTTTGCACATGTCGTCGGTAGCATCAGGGTGAGTTCAGGAACGCTGTGTAACTTTTAAAACTGTCGTGCCGCTTTTGTGGACTTGTCATTGATTGAAATTAAAAATAAGCTACCACGAAAACAAAATAGTGGTTGAATATCTGTTAAATGATCGAGAACAGGGCTGGACTGGCCATCGGGAGCACCGGGAGTTTTCCCGGTGGGCCGACGCCGTTTTGGGCCGGTCCGGTCTGAATAACGTAATACACATCACGTTACAAGTAAACAGCTGCCCAGCAGCCCAGCGCATGGAGCGCACCGGCCCCGCCCACGGCCCCCGCTCATTCACGGCAGAGAGTGATAACTAGTGATGCCGGTGTCAGTACATTTTTGCGTTTGCGTCTCTCTGTTGTGTTTGTGTGCAGCGCTACGGGCTTTGAGCGCCAGACCGCGCCAGACACAGAGAGAACGGCCCCGGCACCGCACGTTCACTCAACTGAGAGAACAGCGCCAACAGGCCGCGTGTAGGGGACACTCAGCCCTCAGCGAGGAGGATGATACAGGAGGTGTGTCCGGGGTATAACGCCTAATCTGCCGCTTCATTTTACAAACGGTGGCTTTGATCACTTGTGAAATAAGCACAGCTCAGCTTTGGAACGAGTGCAGCCTTTTCAATTCAGCTTGTGCAGCTGACTACACTGTAAAATAACACTGCAAAAATATTCGAATTAGTAAATAATATAAACTTAGTTGGCTAAAAGTTATTTGCTTTGTGTAATTGCACAAATTTAAAGTTGATATTTGTTTAAAGTTGATTTTTGTTGCCTTTTTTTTTTGTTAATGTTAAAAGGAATACAATTTTAGGTATATTTATGCAGTTTTTAAAGATTTTTGTAGATAATAGTCTGATTTTTAATGTTCACAAATCTTAATTTTATTATTGGACTATATAAAATTATATAGTAAAAATATATAGTATATAAAAAAAATATATATATATATATATTATATATTTATATATTTATATATATATATATATTTATATATATATATATATATATATATATATATATATATATATATATATTTTTTTTTTTTTTTTTTTAATAATATGCGTGGGCCGGTCTGAGGCCAAAATTCCAGGGCCGAATTTTTATCCCAGTCCAGCCCTGATCGAGAATATGCATTTAAGACTGCTACTTGCTGTAGCATTGATTCAAAACTTACACGTTCTTGGAGGATTTTTTTTTTTTTTACAGACAATACTGAAGCGATTTCGTTGATTTTCCAATTTCGTGACTATATTATCGTTTTAATCCTAATGTGTGGTTTAGGTCAAAGGTTTGTTCTGAAACGCCTGCGCATGGACAAGTGTAGACAAGGTCTAACGCCTCCCGTACACAGACTTCGAAGCAAGTTTGGCCCGAGACGTGTCCGAGTTTCTTGCGAAGTGCCTTGCTCACCAACAGCAGTCCACTATGGCCCGTTATTGCCCAAAGTCACGTGGATTCACGTGGATTACTGCGAGAACGCTCATTTTATGACTTGAAAGTCGCATCAGACCGCTGCGACCTCCGACAAAAATACAGTAGACTCTAAAGATTCTTTCTGCGCACTCGCGCAACTCTCAAGCGTGCACTTGCACTGCACCGACGTTTGTGTCCAAGGAATATTGGTTTTAAGCACTTTCTAAGTCTTGTGAGAGTCCCACAAGTCCCGCCTCGCACCAAACTCGCACCCAGTGTACTTAGTCTCCCAGTACTGGCAACAGATGGAGACAGAAACCCTTTTTGTAATATTTTTGTTTTAAATTAAACATGAGATGCCAAAATAACAGTTCTCTGTTTAACGTGATAATACAATTAACACAGATTTTTTCTCTCTTTTATTGCTGACTCTGTACATTAAGTAAATAAGAAGAATTCAAGCTCAAATCTCAAAGAAATCGTCTTACAGATTAGTTTGACCTTTTGACACATTAAGCACAGAGCCGTTCACTTCTTAAGCATGTTTCTGTTTTCAGTTTATCCAGGATTAAACCACAGACTCGTCAAGCAAAACCAGATACAACTTTATGAAGAATATTCTCTTTTACTTAAATGTGAGAGGAAAATTGTTGTCATTTTTGTCATACAATCCATCCTCCTTCTCTTAACCTTCCGGTATCCGAGAGCGTAAATTCTGCGCTTTTGACACTTCGCTCTAGAATATTTTTTTTATTGGTGATAATTTAAATAAGGTGTCAATTCAAAAGTTGTTCCTGTATGTGTTTCCTTTGCTCTCTCAAAATTTGGCCCAAATCAGCCCAGTGTAAACAGAGAAATGAACTAGGCTAGCACCTGTTTCCGAAAAGCGCAGAAAACGCGCATAGACTCCCATACAAACTACCACTTTTCATTTGGCCACCCCCAACACATACTTTGTCCGATTTCGGACTTTTGGGGTTTGTTTGAAAGTAGATGCTTCAAATTTTCACGCAAATATGTTTTTTAACATATGACCTCATGTATTCAAATTTGGGGGAGGGGCCTAATATTCATGTTTTTTCCACAAAATGACACTTTTTACTTTTACCTGTCTGGATGGGTCTGTGTAACTCTGAGAGGCACATTGAGGGTCTGTATGTGTGTGTGGACATGCACATGTGTGTGTGAGTGTATGTGAGCGTGCACGTGAGCATGCATGTGCGTGCACGAGTGTGCACAAGAGCACATACATGTACATGTGTGTGGCACATGCACATGTATGATCATGTGTGTGAAGAGGGATTTTTTGTTCTTGGATTTCAGAGGATTTTTTCAACAACTCTGATCCAAATGTGCTGAAACTACTTCAGGGTTATTGTGAGAGCACCTGCTGCATGTGTGTATGTGCTTTGACCTGATACTATTACAAATGAAAGGAGATTTTACAAACAACTGACAGAGTTTGTAAACATTGTGTGTTGTGTGTGAAGTTTACAACAATTCTGTGAAGATTACCTCTAACTTGTATTTTTCTTCAGACTAATTTCAAAATAATGGTTTTTATTTGATATGTTTGTGTTGCTAGACCACTATCCTTCCTCAGTAGTGTCACAGGTCAAAGCCCTGACCCTGGAGAGTGTGTCATATGATCAGCTCAGGCTCCTCCTCTGAGGAGAGTCTCACAGATATGAGTGTGACAGCTTCTCTACACTTACCATCCTCAACATAAACTCTGTTCTGTTTTTAGTACAAGTCATCCAGATCAAAAATTTTGTAATTTCTTTTGAGCTAATATGTAGTTGTTTTAGAAAATAGAGTCCAAAGTTTCTCCTTTAGTGAAACGGGGAAAACATTCAGTTCAGGATCAACCTCAGATTCAGTCTCAGATTCAATCTCAGAGACACAATCCTCATTAGTTTGTACAAACGTCACAAATCCAATTCTGACAAACAATAAAGGAAATGTATATTCTTGCTGCAGGATACGCATGTAATAAACAATAAAAATATAACTTGACATAATAACTCATCAATACTGGGAGAAATGTAAATGTTCCAAATTCTGTGAGTGACAGATCATACGAGACACAACTAACCCTATGTAACAGACTTTAGAGTCAAAAATGAAAGGACTGAGAGGATTAAATAATTAAAAATAAATGTGCATTTGCTGTTTCCAGCTAGGACTGACCAAGGCCTTCAAGAATATCTGTGGGTTTGGCTAAAACTCCATGTATATAATAACCAATGACGGCTAAAGCTCTGATGTGTCTGTGCTGGCTGTAGTATGGAGGGGACATTTTCTGACATAAGATGAACAATAAGAATGGATTTTTACCAAAGTTTGGTGTCAAAATTTCACAAATGTCAAAATAAATCAAAAAAGTCCACATATATGCACAAAAAAAAACAATATTCCATTTTAAGTTTTGGAAAAACTCATAGTTTTGTGGTTTTTCAGTATAAAAAATAGTGACTTTGAGAACATAACATGGCAGTGATAGGGTTAAACATTACAAAATCAATATATTTTTGGCAAAAACAGATAGAGCTTATCTAGAGCTTTCCGGAAATATAAGGGTTTACTGGAAAATATTGTTTTATTAAAAAATTTCTTGGATGTTGAAAATAGGTGTGCAGAATGTGCGCCTCAGAGCTCAGGTGTCAGTTTATAACACAACTCAAACAATAATAATGCATTTTCTACAAATTTGATGTCAAATTTTCACAAATGTCAAAATACATCAAATAATCCACAAAAAAATTAAATTTCCATTTTCAGTTTTGGAAAAACTCATAAACCTCGTAATTTTGTGGGGTTTTTGCACCAAATATAGTGACTTTGAGAACATAACATGGCACTGAAAGAGTTAAACATTATAACATCAATTTACTTTTGATATAAATCGATAGAGCTCATCTAGAGCTTTCCGAAAATATAAGGGTTTATTGGAAAATATTGTTTTATAAAAAAATTCCTGGATGTTGAAAATAGGTGTGCAGAATGTGCGCCTCAGAGCTCAGGTGTCAGTTTAGAACAGAATTCAAACAATAATAATGCATTTTCAACAAAGTTGGTGTCAAATTTTCACAAATGTCAAAATACATCAAATAATCCACAAATAATTAAATTTCCATTTTCAGTTTTGGAAAAACTCATAATTTAGTGTTTTTTTGGCAACAGAACCAGTGACTTTGAGAAATTAACACGGCACTGAAAGGGTTAAATATTAGAAAATCAATATAATTTGATATCAACAGAAAGAGCTCATCGAGAGCTTTCCAAAAATATAAGGTTTTGTGGGAAAAAATTGTTCAATAAAAAATTTCTTGGATGTTGAAAATAGGTGTGCAGAATGTGCGCCTCAGAGCTCAGGTGTCAGTTTATAACACAACTCAAACAATAATAATGCATTTTCAACAAATTTGGTGTCAAATGATCACAAATAACAAAATACATGAAACAATCCACAAGTGATCATAGTTTCATTCACCATTCTGCAGAAAAAGCATTTTGTCACTTTTTTGCCATTGTACAAATTTGCACTCATATGTAAAACATGGCATTTAAGGGGTTAAATTTTGAACTTTTTTGGGATGTTTGGCATGGTTTCGAAGAGGAGGAGTTGCTGAATGTGTAACACAAAAAATTTTTCAAATCGGTGTTACACCGACGATTTTACAGCCATTTTTGCTGCTGTGCATAAAATGCTCACTCAAGTTCTACTAAGGTGCAAAGTTAAGGGGGTACCGGAAGGTTAAATCTTCATATTTCTTTGAGTTTAAACCGGGACATGTCTCTGTCAGTCTCTAAAAGCAGATTTCCGTTGGAGTTTCCTGCAGGACAGTGACACGTCTGTCTTGGGTTCCTCCTCCGTCTCACTGTAAACGCAGAGGAAGGAGCTGGGACAGTTCTCCGTGGCATTTCGGATTCTCTAAACTCTGCCCACGTGTTTCCTTTTATAACTCCAAACGGTTTAATCACATTCAAGAGAGATTGGTTATATTAGGAAACATTGAGGATTACGAAGCACAGAAGTTATTTTTGGCAAATTCTGAGCAAACTATACGAAAAAAGCAGCTTTAAGAGCCAATAATTTCAAACTTCCTGTGGCCAATGAGTGTTCTGATTGGAACTAAATGTCTGATTACAAACAGCTGCTGCAGATATCTCTTCTGACCAATCACACTGCTTCATGTACCTTGACTCCGCCTCCTTTCTCACTTTTAGTTCAGATCTGTTCAAAATGTGGTTGTGTAGGCAGATTTTGGTAGTTTATTGTCACTTTCAGCTGCACTAGTAGAAGTTTTGGAATAAGCTATAATACAAAGTAATGTCAGATTTTGTCTAACCTTTTCAAAAACAAAAGAAAGATGTAAGGAACATGAACAAAAACCTTTAATATGTGCAATTTCTTAGATTTTTTTGAACATTTTTTATCAGTATCCTGCCCCATAATTTGACTTTTGCTCCAAACCACACATTTTTACTGACAAAGGATTGGTTTCCTATCTTTCGAATCAAAATCCAGGGATGGGACGAGACAGAATTTTCACGAGACGAGACGAGCCACGAGATTGGGTCCACGAGATCAAGACGAGACAAGATTTTGAAATAATTTGCATTATTTGTTTCAATTTAGATTTTAAGCAAGGCAAATTACAAAATTTGATTTGTATTATTTATTATTGTTAGTTTATATTCTTTTGGTTTAGCTTTACCTTTCATTATGTGTATCACCTTGGATTTTTATTATTTGAACGATGTGTGTTTTGACTGAAATTGATCCGCTCCCCCGTGTGTAGCTCAGACTCCGCCCCCTTTCTCCTGCTTCACACCGCTGCCGCTGCTGACAAGGACCAGACACACACAGATGAAGAGACTTTCCTACTTTTTACAGTTATTGATGATATAGGACAAAATATCTCTTTGTGGATCTATTTTAAACTATGTTTAAGTGTGAAAAACACTGCGCTGTTCCCGCGATGTCCGCGCGTATATTTGACGATTATATATTTTTCGTGCTAACTTTAACAATGTTTAGGACTAATTATCTCTGTCAATATTGGTCCTATCTTTACGAAATATAAACTGAGACAGAGTTTAGACTGTTTTCTGTCAGAATAAGTCTGTTACAAGACTGTGTGTGGAGGAGAATATTTACTACAGCTGCTCAAAGATACAAAACCTAATTTCATGACCATGGAAAAATCTCACGAGACAGTTCAGTACGTGTGCGCACAGAATCGTGACAGTTTGATCTCGCGAGATCTTGCAGCACGAGATCTTGTCCCATCCCTAAAATCCACAAACAAATAATTGGCCATTCGATCTTTTCTTTTGATCTTTTCATTTTTCGATTAATTGCCCAGTAAACATATGTAAAGAGTGCATTTATTTTGATCCAGAACAACAGCTTTATCACTCACTACAGCAGCAAATGTGGAAGATTTATTGTGACAAGGATGAGAATAAAGTGATCCAATGGTCCCAACTTGTAAATAAATCTAACAATACTATAGCTGAGTGCAAAACTTTATGAAATCTTTCACCTAAAGGGGCAATACCAGATTTTTGGCTTCTTTTAAGATATAAACTTCCTATCAGTCACATGTTTTGCTCACTTATGCATTTTGAGTCTCTGAAATGTTCATCATGATGTGTTTGAAGCATTTTTCAAAGCTGTTAAGAGCAAGACGTGTCGGTATGTTTGGTGTTTGGTGAGCAAATGAGACATTATTAGACGTAGTTGAGACATTGCGAACTAATTTCATTAACAAGATATCAGTGCTGTGGGGAAATAATTTTAAGTTATTGTAAAAAAACAAAAACAGGTTTAGTCTCTTTAAGACTTTTCACAAATTAAGTTAAATGCCATTCACATTTTTTTTACAAGTGCTTCCAAATTGTCCCCAGTGCTGGTTAATAATGTTTTCCTGTGACTATTTGAGTGGCTTCAGCGCTGTTCAGAGGATAAAGTAGGATTGACCACATCTGTACAAGACTGATGAGCTTAAGACTCCTCCCCCACACTCACTCTCTCTCTCTCTCTCTCTCTCTCTCCCCCACAGACCTTAATAAAGACAGACACTCACATAATTACACAAAACAAACCTCCCTTTTACAGGACAAACACAGGGAGTCTCAAGTTAAATGCAATACCTTTTTCAGACTTTTTAAATAAAGAAAAGAAGGCATCATCACAATGTTTAGTACACTGAAAAAAGAACAGAGCAGTTAAAAAATAATATGAAAAAAAATAATGAAAAATGTGAGGACAATTTTGGCCTCAAAGTTTTATGTCAGTTAAACTCGTGTGTGAGTCTGTCTGTTATTCTTTCTCCTCCCTCTACCTCCTTTCTTTGTTTCTCTCCTTCCACCACTCTCTTTTTTCTTCTTTATCTCTCTCTTGATCTCTCCCTCCTCTTTCTTCCTCTTCCCTCTTTTTCCTTCTCTTTCTCTCTCTCCTCTTTCTCTCACTCTCTCTCTTCTTTCTCTCTCCTTCCCCTTTCTCTCTCGCTCCCTTCTCTCTCTCTTTCTCTCTCTCCCCTCTCTCTTCTCTTTTTCTCTCTCTTTCTTTCTCTTTTTCTCCTCTCTCCCTCTCCTCTCGCTCTCTCTCTCCCTCCCCTTCTCTCTCATTCCTCTTTTTCTCTTTTCTTTCTCTCCCTCTATTTCTCTCCTCCATGTCCTTGTTCTCTCTCTCTCCTCTTTCCTCCTCTCTCCTCTTTTTACTCTTTCTCTCTCTTTTTCTCTCTCTCCTCTTTCTCTCACTCTCCTCTTTTTACTCTTTCTCTCTCTCTTTCTTTCTCTCGCCCCTCTCCTCTTTCTCCCTCTTTCTCTCTCTTCTCTTTCTCTCTCTTCCCCTCTTTCTTCTCTTTCTCTCCCCTCATTCCTCTTTCTCTCTCTCCCTCTCTCTACTCTTTCTCTCCTCTTTCTTACTCTCTCTCTCCTCTTCTGTCTCTCTCCTCTTTCTTTCTCTTTCTCTCTCTCCCTCTCTCTACTCTTTCTCTCCTTTTTCTTTCTCTCTTTTTCTCTCTCTCTTTTTTACTCTTTCTCTCTCTCCTTTTTCTCTCTCTCTCCTCTTTCTCTCTTTTTTACTCTTTCTCTCTCTCTCCTCTCTCTAATCTCTACTAAGTTGAAATCCTCACATTCTCAAGTTGTATCGACACACAGACTTAAGTTCATTTAACTTATTGTCTTTATAACTTTTTACAGTGTATGAACCGAATTGAACATTTACACAACATATTTGTGTGGTGAATGTTTAAAAGTTTGAAAGAATATTTAAACTCTGCAAAGTAAGTGATGTTAAAGTGGAACAAAGGTCACTGGACAGACTGTCATTGAAAGATCTAAGTAATATTGCACCATCGAAGAAAGAAATTGGTTGAGTCTGCTTTTTGTTAATGTAGTTGAATCTTTCCTGTCTTCTACATTCTCATGGACACAATGTTTTGTTTTGTGAGCATATTTTCAACTAAAATGTTTGATAAAGACAAAAAACTAGTTAACCAGGTTGACTTGTGATAAATGTCCAGTGAGTGCACCAACTTTACGTCGTTATAACCTAAACATTCCTTATGCTTAAAGTGTTACAGCTCCGTCGTCACACATTATGTCGTTTTAAACACTCCTGACACTTATTTGTCTGAAGCTGAAACACCTCGAGACGTGTTAACCCAGACCTGAATGAACAGACGCAGTAAAAACAGACTGAGCCTCACAAACACTGAGCCGCTGTGTTTTATAGTTACAACGCTTTTAGAATCAAGACACACAGGACTGCAAACAAAAAGGCTGAGTTACAAACATACAGTCTTTTTGACTTCATTATATTGTATGTTTTAAGACCAATATCTATCTTTTCTTTTGTGGTTTTAGGCCTTGTATGAAAAATCCAAACAAAAACATAATAATTATCAACTCCTGCACAGCCAATCCACTTCGGGTACAATCTTGGCTCTAAAGACACAGGAGCAGCCAGAAGTCATTCATCAGCCGCTGTTTTCATTTGGTTAAAAGTGTCTTGTCCTGATTTAGAGCCACAATATGAGCTGTAGATTTATGACTCACTTTACTCCATTTAAGATCAGTCAGTGTTTTTCTGCTTTACTCACACATTATCAGACAATCCTGGCCAAGAGGCAGCAAAACATTCAAAATAAAACATTTACAATATGAAGACTGTCCCTCTAATACATCAAGAAGTCTGCTGCGAATGGTAAATGTATTTGTTGTATTGATGCTCTGCTGCTGCAAACCAAATAAAGATTACTGATTACTGAAGCTAACACAGAATCTTAGAGACACTTTTCCTCTCGACACCAAACATCTGGATCACACGATGGTCACAACTCTCACTTTCTCTTAAACAAGACACTTAAAACTCAAGATGGTCTCTTTGCTCGGCCGTTTATTTGACTTTGTGTTGGATTTATTACAGCGAGACAGTTTAGGTTACACCATTTTGTTTTTAGAGCTTTTTCAGGACTAAACACTTGGACTGGAGTTAAAACCAAGCACTACTTTCTAAATTCTGGCACTCAAAAAAAAAAGACATGTTTGTACTTCATATGCTATTGAAACATAACAAGACAGACATCTTAAATTTTTCATTTTTAGTGTCGGCATTGCAAAGTGTCAGTTGTGTCAAGTATTTGCTTCCCTAACCTATTTTGTACAAGAGCAAATGCTTGATAAACGAGGCTGTAAAGTTAAATCAGGCTCTTCGAGGGAACTTTGCCACGATGGAGGCCAAAGCTTTGCCTGTGTGCGTTAAAACTAGACCTGCCGGTTTCTAAGTACATTTTTATCTATTTCAGTTGTAAAAATGGTTACAACAGGATTTGCAGTGACCACTTTATGCAGACTAAGTAAATGCTATTGTGAAAAAAAAGTATTTGAAATAGCTCAATGAATGTCTGAAACAACCTGCATCCTTCGCTTTGTAGGTTTCCTTCGAAGTACCTGAAGGAAACCTACTTGGGCTGTAGTTCTTTAGTCCTTTAGTCGATTCAGATTTGATTAGTCGACTAATTCTTTTATTTAGATTATAAGGAATTTGTCCTCAACAGTAACAGAATCATTGGTCTGAACTGCCTTTTTTGTATAAACACACTGTTTCCTCTTCTCTTTCTGTATAAACTATAGTTTTTGCATGAACTACATAATATTATTAGTCTCTTTGAGGAAGGTTTCTTGCAGAGTTGTCACAAATTTTGATAGAAAGGATTAAACTTGATACCACAATGAGAATTAGAATGTCCTTTCAAGAACGTCAGATTTTTATTCAATGAACTGACGTTTTCAACACAAAATCCAAGTTTAGGATCAAACATTTTAGTTTCAAACCAGTTTTGATGAAACTCAAGAATATTTTAAGATTGTTTTGCAGAAAATATCAGATTATGTTCAAGTGTTTGTCGTGTTAATGTTTCTGTATTTGTTGAAATGAGTATCTAATTTCGACACCAGTTTTAACTTTGATTCTAATATTTTTGACAACTCTACTTTCAGCTTCAGAGCCTTTGCCACGCGCCCTTTTTACTCGATTAATCGGTCGATGGGACATGTTTTTAGTCGACCAACAATTTATTTGGTCCACTACAGCACTAAAACCTACAAAGACACTGCAAGAACATACAAACTCCAAAGACAAACTCATAACCCTCTTGCCTCTTGTTTGTTGTTTTCGGGCCTTTTTTGGACATTTTTGTGAAAATCGCTCATTTTGCAGTTATGTGTGCAAAACTGTGTTGCTACGGTGGTCAAACTCTGTCAGTGCATACAGACGAGCCGCCCAGATGGCATATACTGTATAAACTTCTGACAACCTGCTAAGGCAAGCTGGAAAGCGGTCGTTTGCTGCAAAATGATACCATCAGTCGTGTGGCTCAGTTTGATAAACGTGTGGTGCGAAGGCGCGCAAGTTCGATCCTCGTTTTGTCGTCTCGATTTTAGAAAATACTCACATGTTACATCATAAGCTCATGTGCTTATGTCGGTTAAAGCAAAGGCTTCATTTATTTGTTTGTTAATAAAGAAGAATCTTGTCATGTGATTAAGAAACTAGACCTGTGCACAGCCTCAGAGCTGTGAACTTCTCCACACGTCAGGATCACTCCCACACAAAACCACATCACTCACAAGCTCGCTGTCCATATTTGGTGCTGTCAATCAAACTGTTCACACCCACTGAGCGTCTCTTAAAAGGCCTCCGGGCATCTCCCACTTTTGCAAGTCTGTTTGAGGTTCAGTTGTGGGCGGAATAAGTCCCTGACCGTGTGTTTAGCTTCACTTTAAGATTTGACAAACAATAAAGCTTGTAATCACTTTAAATTTGTTAAATGATTGTTTAAACTCAAGAAAATTGTCACTTGTGTGTAAATTGTCTTTGCATTTTGGTGCTTTTTGACGATTATCTGTCATATGAGATTTTAACATTTTTTTACAACCTAGTGAATGACAAAATCAATCAATCAATAACAAACAAATCAATAACTATAGCTCACAGTGATGTCATGGCTTCGTATAATCAGACAGAGAGTCAGACAAAAGGTGTTAAATATTGAATTGCCTTTGTTCTGCGTGAGTCATTTTGCGGTGATGTCATGTTCGCAGGATAAAGATGAGTCTGTGCTGTTTCTACGGGCGACGCGTGATGGAGGCTGGAGTGATGGAGGCGGGAGGAGGGTTTGTGTGTGGTGGTGGGTGGTCCGGGGCAGACAGGAGGGGAGGGGGGGGTCAGTTTGTGCCACGCTGGAGGCACGGATGATGTCAGAGCGGGACAGTGAGTGAGGAGGGGTGTGCCCAGGGATAACCTCAATCCTTTGTCTGACACTTCGCTGCCAACACACTGGTGCAAATGTATGTTGGATTAAAATAGCATGATTGTTTAATCTCACTGTAAAAATATACAGTAGATATTAGGGATGGGATGAGACAGAATTTTCACGAGACGAGACGAGCCACGAGATTGGGTCCACGAGATCGAGACGAGACAAGATTTTTAAATAATTTGCATTAATTGTTTCAATTTAGAATTTAAACAAGGCAAATAAAAATGATTTGTATTATTTATTATTATTAGTTTATATTCTTTTAGTTTAGCTTACCTTTCATTATGTGTATTACCTTAGATTTTTATTATTTGAACATGTGAGTTTTGACTGAAAATTGATCCACTCCTCCGTGTGTAGCTCAGACTCCGCCCCCTTCCCCCTTCCTTCTCAGCGCTGCCGCTGCTGCTGCAGGGACCAGACGCACACAGATGAGGAGACTTTCCTACTTTTTACATGACAGAGGCCAAAATATCTCTTTGTGGATCTATTTTAAACTATGTTTAAGTGTGAAAAAACACGCGCTGTTTCCCGCGATGTCCGCGCGTATATTTGACGATTATATATTTTTCGCGGCTAACTTTTACAATGTTTAGGACTAATATCTCTGTCAATATTGGTCCTATCTTTACCAAATAAAAACTGAGACAGAGTTTAGACTGTTTTCTGTCAGAATAAGTCCGTTACAAAGTCTGTGTGTGGAGGAGAATATTTACTACAGCTGCTCAAAGATACGAAACTTAATTTCATGACCATGGAAAAATCTCACGAGACAGTTCAGTACGTGTGCGCACAGTATCGTGACAGTTGATCTTGCGAGATCTCGCGGCACGAGATCTCGTCCCATCCCTAGTAGATATGTTATTATTTTAAAGGAGATCTATAGTTATTTTTCTCCATATTTAGGAAGAAACTATGACATATGTAGATCAATAGTTCACATTAGTTCATTGCAAAACACAAAAATGATCTAAAAACGCTTAGAAAAGATATTGGCTTTGTGTTTAAAAAATGCAGAAATGTACCTTTACTAAGCCACAAATGTAAAAGTTACTATTTTTGGAGGTTAGAAAGTTACATGACAACTCTGAACCATGTTTTACTGGGAATCCTAGTTTTTGAGTAATCGTAAGAAATCGCTGTCTTCCCTTGCGTGGTAGGTGAAGACAGGGATTTCCGAGCATCAGTTATCAGCTGCAGGACAATACAAGTTTATTCAAACATGCAGGAACTTTGGGCAAGCTAATGATGAGAGAAGCAGTTATAGCATGGTGAAAACCCCCCACAAATTTTAAAGGAAAGTAAAACAATACTACTTTTTTGGCTTTTGAACTTTTGTGTTTATAGCATTGCCTGCTTTCTGAGTCAACTTTTGGTTATGCAGATGATATCATAGTAGGGCGGGCAAATAATTGCATTTGCAATTATATCGCAAAATGATAAAACGCGATTATGTAATTGCAGAGATGTGCAATTATTGCATTTTGTTTTAGAAGTTATTGAAGCTCCACGG